>JASAND010012535.1:0-13885 GCA_030248195.1 Trissonchulus latispiculum
GGACCACCTTCGTTTTTGTGAAATTCTTGTGATTTTTTCTAAAATGATTTTGCTTTCCGTGTTTCACCCTTCTGCTACGACAAATCATTACCAGAATTTCCTAAATTCTTGCGAATGTTTTCCAGGGCCTGCTGGAGGGTACTCGAGGACTTGTTTTACCTCATATTCTTTCAAATTCTTTTGCCCTTTTTACCTTTTTACCTTTTTACCTTCACCGTTTTACTCAAATTTAATATAGTCATTTTACTCAGGCAATAGTACTGGGGTTTTCTACCGTCTCGTACCTCGGCGGGTCCGTGGTTGCTCGCCGCCTGTGCCTTGCTTATGGCAAGGCTAGGGTGGGCGGTCAACCCCGGACCGGAATCTTGGACTCCGTAGCTTATACTTTCGATTTCTTTGATTTCGGCGCAGTCTACGGTCGCTGGTTGTCTGGATACTCTCCAGGCTGCAGTAGCAGTAGGCTCGCGTCTTCTCTTCCATAAATTAATCGGGCCCTTATGTTGTGTTGTATTGGCCAGTGTGCCTTATGTTTGTGACCTTGTGGCCTCGGTGCCTTATACATATTATTATTAGCGTTATTTTTCTACTGTAGGCCTCTGTGCCGTATGTTATTTTTTATACGCTATGCTCCACTTAACTCTTTTTGTTTTGTTGTTTGGTTAATGTAACATATTCCCCTTCCCTCCCCCTAGTCCCTCTTCTGCGGCGAGTTCCCCTTTTATGATACTATATCTGTTATGTAAATTGCTTGTGCCCTTGATTGTGCTAGTGGCCCGGATGATTCTGTGGTTGGTTGGTGGCCCCGAAGGTGTGGGTTGGCCCGGTACTTGGTGATTTGTGGGCCTGGATAGTCTTGATTGGCCGGTGATTGGTGCTTGGGCTGGAGCGGCTTGCGCCGTGGGGCGCCCGCTCCCCTTCCGGAGGTCTGGTCCGACGTTGGCTCGTGCGGTTTACCCCTACGGTTTGATTCTCGGCAGCCTCCCTGGCCTATAAACTGTGAACTTTTATTACATCAGTCATTGTTGTGATTTTGTGTGTAGTCCGGTTGTCCCCTACTCTCGTCCGCTCCCCCTCCCTCTTTTCCCCTATTCTTTTTCTAACTTGTGTTGTGTTTTTTTCATTCCATACATATGCTTTATTTTTGTTTGACAGCTTTAATAGGTTGGGGGGGGGGGAATTCACTTGGGTTATACTTTATGGGGTTTTTTCGCTTGATTATCACCTAGTAAATGCTATTGACCTTTAAAAATTTTCTACTTCTTCTACAGTTTCTTTTGAGATTTTTTTCAAAGGGGTGCCCTCTAGTTCGGCTAGTCCGTCCTATATATGCCGTATATTATCCCTTTTTCTAACTGTTTTTGTTTTGATTTACTACTGTACCGCAGGTTTACTTAGCATAGTTTTGTACTGCCATCTATGCCTTCTATTTTGCCATTTTGTCGGTGCAGCTAAAATTTAATAGGTATGCTTTATTTTTGTGCAGTTTTACTTTGGGCATTTATTTAGATTCGTGCATAATTTGTTGCTCCGGGGGAGGTTCCCCTGGACTGGATATGCGTATGCCATTTCGCTGTTTTCGTGAAATTTCTCATAAATTTCTATAAATTTTCCGTTGGAGTAGCCTCCCCCGGCGTGCGTCTATCAATATATCTTTAGTCTATAGTTGGTTTAAATTTCTATTTATTTTCTTCACATAGTAATGTATAGTTTCTACTCTATAGTTTAATTTCCTAGAAACGTATAGTCGGGCTTTTATATTCGTAATGTTTTGAAAATGGGTTTCCCATATTCTGTAAAATTTTTCGGGTTACTTTCCCTTTTGGAACCTGCGCTCCCGTCGCGGCTGAAAGGTTATTTGTCTTCTTTGTGTTGAGTCAATGTACTGTATCAATGTTTGTGTGTTGTCCGGCATGTGCCGAAGTAGCTTTACCCGTGTCTCCGAAAACAGACCCCTAAAATTTGGCAAAGCCAGGGGCTCGATTGAGATACAGTTTTAATTCTTTCTGCTTCTTTCAAACGACGTTTTATCTTTACTCGTACCTAAGTTACTTAGGCTAACCCTCATTTTTAGTACTAATTTGCCTGGAGGCCGCGGCGAGGGCGCGCGTTTCAAAAAAGGGGGTAATCTGTGAAGTATTTTCCGCTACTTCCCTCGACTTTCATCTAAATTCATTTAAAGTGTAGCGCTATCTCTACAAACGAGAAATGTAAATTGTGCTCTCGTGTGGGAACCTCGGTTCCTTAGCTAATTTTCACAATTCTAAAATTGAGCGCAAATTCCAGTCAGTCGGATGTATGACTTGGCGGAGCACGGTTGGGGTTTTGTCTGGGTTTTGTAAGTGTCCCTGACCGGCTATTTTGGGAGTTTTGGGGTTGACCCCTTTTCCTCTGTTGAATCGTAGGTTTGGGTTTTGTTTGTTCTGTTTTTGTTGTGTACTGATTATTGAAATTTCCGTATCCTTTTGCACTGTGAAATTTGTTTTTCGCTTATTTTTGTAAAACCTATATTTTCTCAAGGAACAATAAACTCACGGTACTTTTTAAATTGGCAGCGCCTTCTGTAGTTGTTTAGGGGTAAGCGAGTTAGGCGGAGATGACATGCACACACTCTCGAAACTTGCAAATCTTTATTTAAAGTTAATCTTTTACTGACAAACGACAAATCTTTACAACTACAAAGAAATGGGGTGACAGTGAATTGGGGGACACCAGCAATTAATAGGGAAGGGGGAGGAAACAGCAATATTGGGGGGAAGGGTTGCTAGCTAGAACAGACCCAAAGGGGACGGGGGAAACCCTGCGGCAAAGAAGGGGAAGGGGGAGGAGAGAGAGAGTTAGGAGTTAATAAAAAGAAAACGGAAAGGTTATTAGAATTTAAGAGGGGAATTAGAAGGGTTAAGTTCAAAGAAATTTTATAATAAAAAAGATAGAAAAGACTTACTGGCAAGAAAAAGCAACAAGGGAGGGTCCCCAGAAATAACCACCTGTTCGCGACCAAAGAAAACTCCAAACACAGTTGGAAATAACTGCAATGTTAAGTTTACTCTCGGCAATAGGTAAATTAAAGGTTTTTAGGTAATTTCCAAAGAATGAGCATAAAGTTAGCACTGCGAATTGTTTAAGGGAGGTTTTTACAGACAAATAATGCAAAATCATCTGGCTTCCCAACAATTATAACAACACATTATTTGTGAGGAATTTGTGGGATTTTCGGGAAGTTTTAGGAAAAACAGTGAAAGTGGGAATTGGAAAGGAACTTAGGAAGGGGATGATAGCGGGGTTGCTGTTACCCACATTACATCTCCCCAGGGCTTAATGCGCAACCCCCGCGAGTGCCAAGGAGAAAGAAAATGAAAAAGGAGTTTTTGAAAAGGGTGAAAATGCACAGTTGTCAACAATATATATAGTCAGTAACAAAGCAAATACGTAAGTAGAATCTAAATATGAAAAAATAAGGGGAATGGGAAAGGGAATGTAACTGCAAATTTATTAAAGCATTATTCTTTTTGAGAGATTAAAATAGGGGAGGGGTGAAGGGAGTGCCACAACCCACCAGGGTTTCGGTCATATAGTATGCCAGCTTCGTAGGACAATCTCAGGTACGGTGGGGCTACCCCAGCAACCTATGCGTGCACCCTAGGGTAGAAGGGGGTAAGGGGGCCTCCTAGGCTACGCGGTCGAACCCTAGGCTCAAAGGTGGTCTATTTTTATAAGGGAGAGGAAGACAGAGAATTTCGCAAAGGACTAGCAAATGGGTGATTGGCTACCATATAGACAGACCACATTTATACGCCATCACGCCCGTTAGGGCCTATGGAACATTTATACGTACATTTATACAGGAAAACAGATATACAAGCCAATACCCGACGGTATATTTTACCGTAAAAAGGGAGGGGAGGAAAAGGAATTCAACAAGACAAAGACCCTACATCCGAGACGTAAATTTGCCCCTCTGCGCAAATTGACCTACTTCCCGACATTCAGAGAAAAGAGAACCTGGCGGCCCTACTTTGTTCGGACTGGGAAAGGATAACAAAACTGGCAAAATATATGGACTACCCCACATATGAGTGAGAAAAGTGGAAAGAAGAGGGGTGGGATTTTTGTCAACATAATTTCTCAAAAGGAGGCGCTTTCGGTTAAGTGAAAGTTAAAAATGGAAAAATGGGAGAAAGGGAAGGATTTGGTTTGAGCTTAAAAGGAGGTTTTTGGTTTGACTAATTAAAGCAACAAAACAAAAAATGCAAAAAATCACAAAATACACGTAATTAGAAAGGCAACAAATAATACTGAGCAAAAATGGCAGTAAGATAAAAAATTTTGGTTAAATAAGAATAAAGGTTTTAAGATTGAAGAGAATAAGGTGTTAAGTTTTGAAGAAATCCAAGATAAGATATTAAGCTTTAAAATAAAATCCAAGGAATTTAAAATGTTAAAAAAGGATCCTTTTGGAATGTAAAAATAGAATAAATTTTTATAATATTGAGGCACCGTACAAGACATATTATGCTATACATGACGAGAAAGATATAGACTATAAAAATAGTAGAAAATCATAGTAATCTAGAAAATTTGGTCCAATAATCTAGGGGTGGAGAATCATTTAGGGAGCGCCATGTGGGGACATCATAGGGGCCAAATAATACCAATAGGGAGCGCTGTCGATGGGCAGAACCAAGGGAGGGACGGATCATGGATAACCAATAAAATGTCCTTCGGTGTTGGTGAGAAATTCGCCAGAATGGAGGGTAAAACGTTAGTATGGGTGAGACGGGCAGGAGGACAGAAGGTAAGGGCGGGTATCGGTCTACCAGCCGTGGAAGACCGGGGAACGGGCATCAAGCGGGAGGGATTCGTTCGCCAATTGGGGGAAGGCCGGGTTATAGTGGGTGATAGCTGCCACCCGGCAGTACACGTCGTTGGACTTCGGATTGGGGTGGGTACCGGCCATAAACATACTATGCCGGTTAATGCCCATGACCAGGGGAGCCGCTCGGAGAATGGAAGGAAGGTTACGGGTATCGAAGAAAGGCGGGTGGGACTGGCCACCGCGGCGACGTTTCGTTCTTCAACTGGGGGAAGGCCGGGGTATAGTGGGTGATAGCTGCCACCGGGCAGTACACGTCTTTGGACTTCGGATTCGGGTGGGTACCGGCCATAAAGATACTATGCCGGTTAATGGCCATGACCAGGGGAGCCGCTCGGAGGCTGAAGGGAGGGTTACGGGTATCGAAGAAAGGCGGGTGGGACTGGCCACGGCGGCGACGGATTCGCTGGCGGAGGATATCCTGGAAGGCGGAAAATCGGGCTTGGGTTAGGGGCTCCCGGGTCTTGGGATCAAGGAAGAAATCGTCCAAGCCGCTTTGGAGGAACCACATCAACACCTCCAGCCAAATCCCCCGGCGACATTGCTGCCCGTCCAAGCAGCAGGGTTATACAGGTCGGGACAGGCATCTGGGTCCATTTCCCCGATGCAGCGGGCTGGCCGTTAATGAGGGGGGGCAAGGACTCCAGTACCCCAGAGGGGGTCGTCCGATGACTCGGCGAACAGGTGGGTAGGGTAGGTAACGAGATATTCCTGGATGGAAACGTTCTCGTACAAGAGTTCGAAGCAGCTTAGCTCGGTATCCCTTTGAATCTTTTGATGAAGTCGTGGCGAACAAAGTCACCGACTCGGAATCGTTTTGTTTGAGCTCCTCTCTTCCCATCGGTATAATCCTTGTAGTCTTTCTGGTATTTTTTGTTTTATCCTTTGTTAATCCATTCATTCTAGATATCAGCGCTTTGTCATCCAACTTAGTCCGGATAGTTCGTCCAAACTGAAGCTGTGCTGTAGATTTTCCTCTGTGAGGAGTTGATCGGTAGGCTAACAACATTTTTGTCAACACAGCTTTCCAATCTCTTTGCTCTAGAATTGATGCTTGAAAACTCTGCTTCCGAGCTCTATTGAACCTCTCAGCTTGACCATTAGACATCGAGTTATAGACGGCAGTCCTGTCATGATTTATGTTGCATTATTTCAAGTATGACTTAGAAACTGTGGACCGTTGTCGGTTACGATTTCTTCTGGATAACCATATCTGACAAATGGTATATATAACCATACCATATCAAATGTGATTTCCTTTTCCCCTTCCTTTTTGTCATAGGATACCGTGGGGAAAAGGCGGGGGTGCAGACTCCCAACAGACCAACAAAAAACGGAAGACCCTCTCGCCGAAAACGGAAAAAGGGTGGACCCCTAAGCAATCTTTACCAAAAATTGCTCATTTTTTAGCAAATTTTAGGGATTTTTTCAGAAATGTCTTAGAAATCGCTAAAAAGTTTTCTTTTTTATCAATTTTCGGCCGAAAACAACTTAGAAGCAACAGTTTTTGCAAATTTTTGGGCTGGCCCCTTTAAAATTTTGGAATTTTTCAGGGGTAGACCCTTCGCCAGAGGCGGGGTAGACCCCAGAATTGTCCCCGTGTTAATGTATGCCTTTTACGGTAAAATATACCGTAGGGTATTTTCTAGTATATCTGTTTTCTGGATGAATGTACGTATAAATGTTCCATAAGCCCTAACAGACGTGATGGTGTATAATTGTGGTCGGTATAAATGTATGCCAATTACCCAATTTCTAGTACTTTCGCGAAACTTTTCCTTTCCCTCCACACTTTAAAAATACATCCGAGACCGCATTTGAGCCTAGGTTTCGAACGCTCAGTTTAGCTGACTCCTCTCCCCCTCTCCCCCTAGGGCGCTCTTACAGGTTGCTGGAGTAGCCCCACCGTACCTGAGGTCCCCTATAAAGCTGGCATACTATGTGTCCTAACGTTTGGTGAGTTGTGGCATTCACTTCTCCCTCGCCTTCCGTAATCTCAAAGAGAATAATGCTTTAATAAATTAGAATTCATATTTCCCTTTTCCATTCCCTTCATTTTTTGAACTTATTTCTTTATTTAGATTCTAATTATGCGTATTTGTTTTGTTATTGACGATATATGTAAATTGACAACTGTGGTTCTCCCTTTCCCCTAAAAATCCTTTTTTCTTTTTTCTGTTTCCCTTTGACACTAACGGGGGCTCGTGCTTTAAGCCCTGGGGATATGTATTGTGGGTAATAGCTAAGCCTATGGCAAAAGTCTCCTTAAAAGTCACGCCACGTTTTAATCATTTGGGAGCCAGATTTGGTCACGTACGGTCGGGCTACAAATTTTCGGGGGCCCCCTCTGGGTTTTTCAGCTGCGATAAAAGTTCCAATTTTCATTTGTTTTTGTTTCCATAAACCTCAACTAATTTTGATTTACCTAAATTTTCCTATAACTTCTAACTATTTTCCTTTTAATTGACTTTTTCCTAACTCTTCCCTTGTCTCCCCTATCTTCTCCGCGGGGTTGTCCCCGCTTCGGATGTAAGTAAACATAGTCAGACAATTCATAACGAGGAGTTACAACTATAGTATACCAGATGGTTACAGTGAGCTTACTCTTGTGCCAAGATGGATCCTAAACGTTTTCAGTGTTTCAAGACGGAACGATTTGTTTAGTAAAAACTGAAAAATTGGTGTGGCCCACATATCAAACAAAGAAAATGCACTGGAAATGTCGCCAGTAATCGGGGGCAGGTAGACAGCTAACTCAGCACCCAGGAGCACTACCAAATTAGCTGCAAGACTAACGAGCCAGCTGCAAACTGCAACTGCTAAAAAGCACATTTCTTTTTTGGTATGATGGTTATTGTTGCTGACCATTCCTTCTGTTTTTACAAACAGTAAACGGCAACCAATTGCAATGTAAACTACGAGGGAAATCGCAGAAGTAGTGCAGCAAATTGCAGTGTCCAGCATTACCAAAAGTTCGCCGGTGAAATACATCGTTGTCACGTTTCGATAATCATACACAAGAGATCCAAATCCTACAAGTTGGGGGATGCAAGTAAGAATACCAAATACAAATCCAGAGATGCCTACAAATGAAACAAAAAAAGAGAAAAAGCCTCTGTTCTTGTGCTTCTTGTTCTCGATACCCGTAACCCTCCCTTCAGCCTCCGAGCGGCTCCCCTGGTCATGGCCATTAACCGGCATAGTATCTTTATGGCCGGTACCCACCCGAATCCGAAGTCCTAAGACGTGTACTGCCCGGTGGCAGCTATCACCCACTATACCCCGGCCTTCCCCCAGTTGAAGAACGAAACGTCGCCGCGGTGGCCAGTCCCACCCGCCTTTCTTCGATACCCGTAACCTTCCTTCCATTCTCCGAGCGGCTCCCCTGGTCATGGGCATTAACCGGCATAGTATGTTTATGGCCGGTACCCACCCCAATCCGAAGTCCAACGACGTGTACTGCCGGGTGGCAGCTATCACCCACTATAACCCGGCCTTCCCCCAATTGGCGAACGAATCCCTCCCGCTTGATGCCCGTTCCCCGGTCTTCCACGGCTGGTAGACCGATACCCGCCCTTACCTTCTGTCCTCCTGCCCGTCTCACCCATACTAACGTTTTACCCTCCATTCTGGCGAATTTCTCACCAACACCGAAGGACATTTTATTGGTTATCCATGATCCGTCCCTCCCTTGGTTCTGCCCATCGACAGCGCTCCCTATTGGTATTATTTGGCCCCTATGATGTCCCCACATGGCGCTCCCTAAATGATTCTCCACCCCTAGATTATTGGACCAAATTTTCTAGATTACTATGATTTTCTACTATTTTTATAGTCTAAATCTTTCTCGTCATGTATAGCATAATATGTCTTGTACGGTGCCTCAATATTATAAAAATTTATTCTATTTTTACATTCCAAAAGGATCCTTTTTTAACATTTTAAATTCCTTGGATTTTATTTTAAAGCTTAATATCTTATCTTGGATTTCTTCAAAACTTAACACCTTATTCTCTTCAATCTTAAAACCTTTATTCTTATTTAACCAAAATTTTTTATCTTACTGCCATTTTTGCTCAGTATTATTTGTTGCCTTTCTAATTACGTGTATTTTGTGATTTTTTGCATTTTTTGTTTTGTTGCTTTAATTAGTCAAACCAAAAACCTCCTTTTAAGCTCAAACCAAATCCTTCCCTTTCTCCCATTTTTCCATTTTTAACTTTCACTTAACCGAAAGCGCCTCCTTTTGAGAAATTATGTTGACAAAAATCCCACCCCTCTTCTTTCCACTTTTCTCACTCATATGTGGGGTAGTCCATATATTTTGCCAGTTTTGTTATCCTTTCCCAGTCCGAACAAAGTAGGGCCGCCAGGTTCTCTTTTCTCTGAATGTCGGGAAGTAGGTCAATTTGCGCAGAGGGGCAAATTTACGTCTCGGATGTAGGGTCTTTGTCTTGTTGAATTCCTTTTCCTCCCCTCCCTTTTTACGGTAAAATATACCGTCGGGTATTGGCTTGTATACCTGTTTTCCTGTATAAATGTACGTATAAATGTTCCATAGGCCCTAACGGGCGTGATGGCGTATAAATGTGGTCTGTCTATATGGTAGCCAATCACCCATTTGCTAGTCCTTTGCGAAATTCTCTGTCTTCCTCTCCCTTATAAAAATAGACCACCTTTGAGCCTAGGGTTCGACCGCGTAGCCTAGGAGGCCCCCTTACCCCCTTCTACCCTAGGGTGCACGCATAGGTTGCTGGGGTAGCCCCACCGTACCTGAGATTGTCCTACGAAGCTGGCATACTATATGACCGAAACCCTGGTGGGTTGTGGCACTCCCTTCACCCCCTCCCCTATTTTAATCTCTCAAAAAGAATAATGCTTTAATAAATTTGCAGTTACATTCCCTTTCCCATCCCCCTTATTTTTTCATATTTAGATTCTACTTACGTATTTGCTTTGTTACTGACTATATATATTGTTGACAACTGTGCATTTTCACCCTTTTCAAAAACTCCTTTTTCATTTTCTTTCTCCTTGGCACTCGCGGGGGTTGCGCATTAAGCCCTGGGGAGATGTAATGTGGGTAACAGCAACCCCGCTATCATCCCCTTCCCAAGTTCCTTTCCAATTCCCACTTTCACTGTTTTTCCTAAAACTTCCCGAAAATCCCACAAATTCCTCACAAATAATGTGTTGTTATAATTGTTGGGAAGCCAGATGATTTTGCATTATTTGTCTGTAAAAACCTCCCTTAAACAATTCGCAGTGCTAACTTTATGCTCATTCTTTGGAAATTACCTAAAAACCTTTAATTTACCTATTGCCGAGAGTAAACTTAACATTGCAGTTATTTCCAACTGTGTTTGGAGTTTTCTTTGGTCGCGAACAGGTGGTTATTTCTGGGGACCCTCCCTTGTTGCTTTTTCTTGCCAGTAAGTCTTTTCTATCTTTTTTATTATAAAATTTCTTTGAACTTAACCCTTCTAATTCCCCTCTTAAATTCTAATAACCTTTCCGTTTTCTTTTTATTAACTCCTAACTCTCTCTCTCTCCTCCCCCTTCCCCTTCTTTGCCGCAGGGTTTCCCCCGTCCCCTTTGGGTCTGTTCTAGCTAGCAACCCTTCCCCCCAATATTGCTGTTTCCTCCCCCTTCCCTATTAATTGCTGGTGTCCCCCAATTCACTGTCACCCCATTTCTTTGTAGTTGTAAAGATTTGTCGTTTGTCAGTAAAAGATTAACTTTAAATAAAGATTTGCAAGTTTCGAGAGTGTGTGCATGTCATCTCCGCCTAACTCGCTTACCCCGAAACAACTACAGAAGGCGCTGCCAATTTAAAAAGTACCGTGAGTTTATTGTTCCTTGAGAAAATATAGATTTTACAAAAATAAGCGAAAAACAAATTTCACAGTGCAAAAGGATACGGAAATTTCAATAATCAGTACACAACAAAAACAGAACAAACAAAACCCAAACCTACGATTCAACAGAGGAAAAGGGGTCAACCCCAAAACTCCCAAAATAGCCGGACAGGGACACTTACAAAACCCAGACAAAACCCCAACCGTGCTCCGCCAAGTCATACATCCGACTGACTGGAATTTGCGCTCAATTTTAGAATTGTGAAAATTAGCTAAGGAACCGAGGTTCCCACACGAGAGCACAATTTACATTTCTCGTTTGTAGAGATAGCGCTACACTTTAAATGAATTTAGATGAAAGTCGAGGGAAATAGCGGAAAATACTTCACAGATTACCCCCTTTTTTGAAACGCACCCCTCGCCGCGGCCTCCAGGCAAATTAGTACTAAAAATGAGGGTTAGCCTAAGTAACTTAGGTACGAGTAAAGATAAAACGTCGTTTGAAAGAAGCAGAAAGAATTAAAACTGTATCTCAATCGAGCCCCTGGCTTTGCCAAATTTTAGGGGTCTGTTTTCGGAGACACGGGTAAAGCTACTTCGGCACATGCCGGACAACACACAAACATTGATACAGTACATTGACTCAACACAAAGAAGACAAATAACCTTTCAGCCGCGACGGGAGCGCAGGTTCCAAAAGGGAAAGTAACCCGAAAAATTTTACAGAATATGGGAAACCCATTTTCAAAACATTACGAATATAAAAGCCCGACTATACGTTTCTAGGAAATTAAACTATAGAGTAGAAACTATACATTACTATGTGAAGAAAATAAATAGAAATTTAAACCAACTATAGACTAAAGATATATTGATAGACGCACGCCGGGGGAGGCTACTCCAACGGAAAATTTATAGAAATTTATGAGAAATTTCACGAAAACAGCGAAATGGCATACGCATATCCAGTCCAGGGGAACCTCCCCCGGAGCAACAAATTATGCACGAATCTAAATAAATGCCCAAAGTAAAACTGCACAAAAATAAAGCATACCTATTAAATTTTAGCTGCACCGACAAAATGGCAAAATAGAAGGCATAGATGGCAGTACAAAACTATGCTAAGTAAACCTGCGGTACAGTAGTAAATCAAAACAAAAACAGTTAGAAAAAGGGATAATATACGGCATATATAGGACGGACTAGCCGAACTAGAGGGCACCCCTTTGAAAAAAATCTCAAAAGAAACTGTAGAAGAAGTAGAAAATTTTTAAAGGTCAATAGCATTTACTAGGTGATAATCAAGCGAAAAAACCCCATAAAGTATAACCCAAGTGAATTCCCCCCCCAACCTATTAAAGCTGTCAAACAAAAATAAAGCATATGTATGGAATGAAAAAAACACAACACAAGTTAGAAAAAGAATAGGGGAAAAGAGGGAGGGGGAGCGGACGAGAGTAGGGGACAACCGGACTACACACAAAATCACAACAATGACTGATGTAATAAAAGTTCACAGTTTATAGGCCAGGGAGGCTGCCGAGAATCAAACCGTAGGGGTAAACCGCACGAGCCAACGTCGGACCAGACCTCCGGAAGGGGAGCGGGCGCCCCACGGCGCAAGCCGCTCCAGCCCAAGCACCAATCACCGGCCAATCAAGACTATCCAGGCCCACAAATCACCAAGTACCGGGCCAACCCACACCTTCGGGGCCACCAACCAACCACAGAATCATCCGGGCCACTAGCACAATCAAGGGCACAAGCAATTTACATAACAGATATAGTATCATAAAAGGGGAACTCGCCGCAGAAGAGGGACTAGGGGGAGGGAAGGGGAATATGTTACATTAACCAAACAACAAAACAAAAAGAGTTAAGTGGAGCATAGCGTATAAAAAATAACATACGGCACAGAGGCCTACAGTAGAAAAATAACGCTAATAATAATATGTATAAGGCACCGAGGCCACAAGGTCACAAACATAAGGCACACTGGCCAATACAACACAACATAAGGGCCCGATTAATTTATGGAAGAGAAGACGCGAGCCTACTGCTACTGCAGCCTGGAGAGTATCCAGACAACCAGCGACCGTAGACTGCGCCGAAATCAAAGAAATCGAAAGTATAAGCTACGGAGTCCAAGATTCCGGTCCGGGGTTGACCGCCCACCCTAGCCTTGCCATAAGCAAGGCACAGGCGGCGAGCAACCACGGACCCGCCGAGGTACGAGACGGTAGAAAACCCCAGTACTATTGCCTGAGTAAAATGACCATATTAAATTTGAGTAAAACGGTGAAGGTAAAAAGGTAAAAAGGTAAAAAGGGCAAAAGAATTTGAAAGAATATGAGGTAAAACAAGTCCTCGAGTACCCTCCAGCAGGCCCTGGAAAACATTCGCAAGAATTTAGGAAATTCTGGTAATGATTTGTCGTAGCAGAAGGGTGAAACACGGAAAGCAAAATCATTTTAGAAAAAATCACAAGAATTTCACAAAAACGAAGGTGGTCCAGGGTACTCGAGCAGTTAGACATCTTTATGCCCCCAAAACCACACATAGCAGGTTAGTAGATGAAAACAAGCAAGCACCCCTGCCAGAACGGGCCAAGGACATACGTACGACCCGCATCGCGTACATGGTGAACCGCTGCCAACACGGTTTCCCGGAGGACCCCGAACAACCAATTTCTGCAACAATGAAAGAAAGCTTCCAACGGTAGGACATCAAATTTTCTCTAATGAGTTTTTATCTGAGCATTACACGTTCTAACATAAGAATTCACCGCGGAGTTTTTGTTGCGTCAGCAAAATTTGATCTCCTGCTGGACCAGACGAGGGATCCTTGGCCCCACAGAACGAAACCGTGGAGCCCCCGACAGATCAACAGGAGACAGCCTGCGCGAACGTCCAGCCAGTTTTCAAAGCTAAACCCCAATTTGCCCCCGTACCGGAGGGGGCATGGCTCATCAATGTCACTTAGTCACATTAACTTTAAAAAGAATTTTTTTTCAAATAAAGCAAAACATATTTCTGGACAAGCAAAGAGTTTTCAAACCATGAATAAGAAATCACAATCCCACCCCCACATTCAATACGTACAAACATAGTACACAAATACCATATATCCGGACCTGGACCCGTACCGGCAACCCAAG
>JASAND010012539.1:0-12910 GCA_030248195.1 Trissonchulus latispiculum
GGGGCCCGTTGCATAAAAATGATAAGTTATAAGTTAATAAGTTCATAAGTTCATAAGTTAAAATGTCATATACAATAAGTAGAGGTGTTGCATAAAATTTTATTGTAATAAGCTATTATTTCACAAGTAAATCTGAATTATAATAAGCGAAAAGTCATAAGTTCAACTGAAATGGCAACTAAAAATCATAAGTTCAACTGAAATTAGCTGGCCACTTATTGCATACGAAGAATAATACAATTAGTTTAGGAGCAGTTAAATGAAAAAATAACAAATAAAAACTTTAGGACTAAAAATTGAGGTAAAATGTAATTGTGTGAATTGTGAACTCAAATAATGACGAACCATATGCTTTTTCGCTTCAGCAATTATTAGAACATTGTTTATGTAGTAACGGAATGTGGAAGTTGCTTCGTTGCTATTGCATCATCGTTACGATTTCGGTCTTGGCACTTTTTATTAAGTTATTATTTTTATTATTTACTTTACGTTACTAATAAAGCACAAAAACTGTAAACCTTTAAAGGAGAGTACTTGGAGCATTTCTACCAGTATTGTAACCGTTCAGAAAAGCCTACATTTACCGTTTTCTTTACATTTGTTGCTATAAAACTTAATACAATAAAACTTGAAATTTTATTGCAAATTCGCTTATTTTAATAAACGACTTTTCATAAGTTAATAGTTATTGCCAAATTTTATGCAACGCTCGCTTATGAAATTTACTTATTTTAATTCCGAAATCGCGTATTTTAATAAGTCGTTTATGACTTATTTGGTTGTGACTTTTATGCAACGCAAATTCGCTTATTGTATATGACTTATTGGACTTATTAATTAACTTATTGTAATTTTTATGCAACGGGCCCCAGCTTTAATTCTAGCGTCTAGAATTTTCAGACCTTTTCAAACTAGAGATCGTAGTTTACTGGTAAAAGTGTTTAAAACTTCTGTGAGGCCTCTTGTTGAGTATAATACACCAGCATGGTCACCGTATTTGTTGCAGGACATAGATAAGGTAGAACATGTTCAGAGATCGTTCACGAAACGTTTGAGAGGCATGGGTAATTTATCTTACACTGAGAGGCTTAGAGTTTTGGGCTTGCACAGTCTGGAATATCGTAGATTAATAAATGATGCTGTGTTGTGTTTTAAGATAGTTAGACATCTAATTGATTTGGAATTTTCTGACTTTTTCGAGTATTGTCCAGATGGTGGGACTAGAGGGCATGGACTTCGACTTAAACCAATTAAAAGACCGCGATTAGTTGTAACGCAGAATTTCTTTAGTTGGCGTGTAGTTAGACTTTGGAACTCATTGCCTGAAGAAGTTGTAAATGCAGCCACTGTAAATATTTTCAGGGAAAGGATCGAAGAACTAGATTTGGGTGCTTTTTTAATAGGGCGGGAGCTTAGATGACCAGCGCTGGTCTTCTCTCGTTCTTCTTGAAATTAATTATAAACATTTGAGTACGTGTGTTTATTTATATATGTATTATTTAATTATTGAACTACAGCCATTTTTGTTTGATGCTAATAAAATTTGTGTACTAATTTGTTAATCTTTTCTTTTTCAAGTAAACGAATTGTCTTGTCTTGTCTTGTCTATACTATAACAACAACAGATAAGCAATATGTACTGCAGCAGCGTAGCTGGATGCAATTGCAGTACATTACTTAAAATTTCTCAAAAAAAAACCAGACCCCTCATCTAAAAATAAACCTAATCCAATGCCAACCCACCTTAGCAGATCCACAGCGCACCAGAGTGCCCATGAAGGCGACATTGGAAATCTGACTGACCGAGCGACGACTCACGTCCAGCTTGTGCATTTCCTGGGCAAACTTTTTGGCCGGCTCCGTTTCACCCGTAAAACTGGACTCGTCAATTTGAATGTCCACTGCCTATAAAATTAAATTTAAACTAAATTAAAAATTAAAATTAAAATGTAAGTTTAGAAACAGGCCTACAACAAACAATGACGCATATTATACTATGGTACACAATTAATTAATAACAAAGGTTAGAAATCATAAACACTATACGTATATATATAACCCGACGTACATGGGTTAGTCGTAGGTCGGCCGGCACTCGGTCGCCAACACTGAGCAGAACCACGTCCCCAGGGACAAGCTCGCGGGCAAGAAAACTCTTCTCCACACCATCTCGAATACTGCAACAGAAAAAACAGGACAGATGATGGCGTAAGGAAAACAAACAAATTATTATAATACTAAAATTTTACCATAAAAATTAAAGTACGCAGGTAGCAAATTGAAGTAATAAAGGGCAGTAGATATATAAGTGGACTCAAGTTTTTGAAGAAACTTATGGGGAATTTATTTTTTGTATGGTTTTTTCTATTTCGACCTTCATCCCCTGAAATTGCTTCAAGAAAATACCCAAAGAACATGAACCATTCAGACTGCGACTCTACAGAAAACACGTAATAAATGAAAATAAGCGAGATCATTTTCGAACCAGTTGGTGTGGATGCTGAATACTTTTGTGTAGCATTTCTATAACATACCAGTATTTAAAATTTCTCGGCAGGTTTCTCTGGCCGCCGTGCCCCCCCTCCGAATTGAGGTTTTATGAGCAGCCAACGGCAGCTGCGCTCTTAGTTATTATGTGCTCTTGATTTTAGAAATTAAGCAGATCACTGGAGTTAACATATATACGCAGAGCAACCTACCATGTACACGTGGGCGGTACCAATTTTGATAATTCTTCTAATGATTTTTCAGATCTATATTCCTAAAAAATCAAACCACTTCGTAGGAGTGCTTGAGTCTGTAAAATTTAAAATCTAAAAATCTTTAATAAACGCACGTACGTACATAAGATAACGTGGGGGAATGGGGGTGCGGACTTTCCCAGACCGACAAAAAATGGGTAGACCCACTCAGCGAGAAGGAAAAAAGGGTAGACAGCTCACAGGCTTGAGTCAAAGCTTCACCAAAAAACATTTTTTAGCAAATCTTAGCGGTTTTGCAAAAACTTCTTTCTTAAAAATCGTTATTTTGACTAAATTTCTATCCAAAAATGAAAAAATTGCAATTTTTTGCTAATCTAGGATTAGACAACACCCGTTAAAATTTAGGATTTTTTTGGGGCAGACCCCTCCCAGATTCGAACCCGAAGACCCAAATATATATATATATATATATATATATATATATATATATATATATATTATACGTCTATTACAAAATCATCAAATCAAATCAAAGAACATCAAACTATTATAGCAAACAGAAAACAACTTCTATCCTGAGTAAGCAAATTTCAAACTCCTTTGCCTCAAATTTATGAGCGCTCCTATACAAAGCGTATAAGAATCGCTCTACCATTTTACACAGTGAGAATATTGAACAAATAAAGGATCTGAATTGCACTTCGCCAAGCTTTCCAATCCATAAGAATCAATGTTAGCAAAAGTAAAGGTTAGAAAGTAAAATGTTAGCTACAAAAAAACAACAAGTGTCTAAAAAAGTTACAGTCACTCAGATAGGTAATATATTTATACCTGAACAAAGGCAACAGTGACTACAATAATGATAGCCGCTGTTATACTGAATGCATCGTCAAACTGGCGCATCAGGATGCTGACTACAGCGCTTCCCAACAGCAATAAAATCAGAGGATTTCGAAACTAAAACACACAAAAATAGACGGTTACGGAACGTACGTACATTATAAATTATTAAATTATATGATATTATACATTATGCATTACGTACATTATAAATACATGTATGAACCTACATAAAGAAAAAGATATATATACAAGAATAAAAATCAGCGTTCATGCGGACTTTTCAGTTTCAATTTCCAGGTTTTTCCAGGTTTTTCAAGGTTTTCAGCGGCAATTTTGCAGGTTTTGTATTATTAAATTTTGATCAAATTAGTGTAAATCTGGAGCATTTTTTGGGGTACCAGGAAATTAAAACAAGCGATGCACTACTGGATCCAAGCTCGACAACCAGGCCTCTGTCCCGACATATACAATTAAAGTAATGGTAAATATGGGCCGGGTTTGTTCCGGAAAAAATGCGGAAAACCAGTTTTATCGGCTTTTAAAGTGTTTTTTCCTTTTCTGCGATAACCCCAATGGCTTTCAACTGCTTCTGGAGCGCTGAAAAGGGCAAATTTTAACGATTAAAGCGTTAAACAGTATTTTCAAGCTACAAAAATATAAATCTAGACCGCTTCAAAAAATTTTAGAATTTTTCAATTTTTCAAATATATATATTTCGAAAACTTACGGAAAATTTTCAACAGTTTCGCAAAATTGTCGGGTCTTATCTCGATTACCCCCCACCACTCAAAACCCATAAAACTTGACCAAATGAGCTAAAATTTGGTGTGGGTATGTTTTCGACCACGCTGAGTTCAAATATCGCAAATTTTTTCGATTTCGCGAAATTAGATTTTTTTCGATTTCTAAGGGGGGACCAAGGGAAACCGAAAAATTTTTTGTCTTCGATTTTGCTGAAAAGATGTGTATATAGGGGTTTTCGGGGTCGTAGAACACGAATCTGAAGTCCGTTTTTCGATTCAGCTTTTTGTTAGCTCAGTATAAGCTAAAGATTTTAGCTTAAAATGTAAGCTTATACTGAGCTAACGAAAAGCTGAATCGAAAGACGGACTTCAGATTCGTGTTCTACGATCCGGAAAACCCCTTCATCTTTTCAGCAAAATCGATGACAAAAAAATTTTCGGTTTCCCTTAGTCCCCTCTTAGAAATCGAAAAATCGAATTTCGCAAAATCGAAAAATTTTGCAATATTTGAACTCAGCGTGGTCGAAAACAAACCCACACCAAATTTTAGATCATTTGGTCAAGTTTTAAGGGTTTTGAGTGGTGGTGGGGTAATCGAGAGAAGACCCAAATTGTCATATAAATTTGAACTGAAAAGCTATTGGCATTTTCAATAAAACTTTTGGAAATATGAAGGCTAAAAATAGGTTTCGCATGGTTGGACCAAAAAGTAGGTGTCATTTTCAAAATGTCATAAAATGAGCAGGAGTGAACCAAATGACTTGATCTTCGCACACGCAGGTAAGAAAGAGTCGCGCTTTCTGCTGCTATGCTTTGGAGCTCATAGCTCCAACCCTTGGTCCAGGAGGCGGGTGGGTTTCCCCCCCATGCCAAAAAGGGGGTGGGGTTTTCCCCCATGGCTATAAGTAGAATTTATGCAAAAAAATCGTGCAACCAGCGGAAATTTTGGGTGGGTGAGGAGCCTCACAAAACTAGAAAATTTTTTAAAACAGAAACCTCCTGGATAAAGTTTCAGTATAATTTTCGGTAATCGCAATTATTGGTAATGTTCGCCTATTAGGGTAAAATCTTTCAGATTTCTGTGTTATGAAAATAAAATTTAAAATAAAATAGTTTAAGGAAAGGCGTATATATTGCTATAAAACATAGATACAATATATACCAAGTAGAAAACTATGTACAAACCATGAGTGAAAAGCTGACAAACCGGGCTGAACGAAATCACAATTCGGGTAATTTTTCTAATTTCAATGGCAAATATAAGAAATTTGGTGAAATTTTGGAATCAATCAGCAAATTCCAGGTGTTTACCCCAATTCCAGGTTTTTCCAGGTATTTCCAGGTTTTTCCAGGTCGCATGAACCCTGAAAAATGCGGATAAGGATTTTTCTGTTTTACAAAACTTTTCTCAGTTGCTGGGGGCTCGCCCCCCCAGACCCCGCTTTCACTATTAAATTTATATATGAATCGTAAAAACACACCTACACATGCTTAGACTTTCGAAAAATAGTTGTAACTTGCTGAATACTATGCGTTGAATGCGAAAAATGTGTTTAAACACACTCAAATGACTAAAATTCATTAGTCATGTATCTTTAAAAATCTCAGAAATAAGAATTTCGCAAATGTTTGCGAAATTCCACAAAAGATTTTGGAGGACTGCGTAAAAGTTCGCAAAAAGTTTCTAAGAAAAAACACAGCTTGAACTAACATAATGATTAAAGCCAAACTAACTTGTTCTAAGTACTTCTTCAATAGCGTTTCCCGTTGACCAACTTCAAATTCGTTAAAACCCTGATACCTGAAAAACACAATACACAAATTAAAAAATCATTGAAAGGTACGTACGTTTCCATTGTTTATTTCTTATCCTGTCGAAAAACTTCTCATCTTTTTTTTAAAGTTTCCATTAGAGATGTTTTTATAATATCAATTTATCTGGGCCTGGCCCCGGCTCCGGTTCTGCTACACCGGGTCTGTGGTTTTCGTAGGCAACACACCTCGTAATGTAAACAATACCAGACGTTTTAACAGGACATTCCACTGTTAGACATGGAATTGTTAACTCTAGTAGTAGTAGTCAGGTAGTCAGGCCCCGACCCCGGTGGTCAGGCCCCGGTACCGACCGGGGCCAAAAATAAGCCCACCCCATTCGAGGTTCCCCCATAAATTTTGACCTCCCCCATAACCCAAAAAATCACCAAATTTCACCATTTTTACCCTAAATTTTCAAAAAATTCTCCGGCTTCGCCAGAATTTCAACAAAATTTTCGCCATTTTAGCGTAAAAACACCTAAAAACTAGTCATTTTTTAGCGATTTTTGGCAATTTTTACACAAAAAGACGTAAAAATTTGCAAAATTTTTTCCAAAAATATGCCCCCACCCCCCACTTTTGGTGAGTCCCCCCCCATCGATGGCAACCCATAAATTTTGGCCTAAAAATAAGCCAGCCGGCCGGGGCCACGATGAGGTCCCAGCCCCGGCTCCGGTGCATCTCTACTTATTATATACATAGTTAGTCAAACAATGTTTTTGACAATTTCTTAACGTTTTGATTTCATACATTAGCTTTCAGAACATGTCACGAATATTTTTTCATTTTTTCCGATGCTTCAAAAAACCCAAATATATATATACAATTTAGTCAGATTTAGCATACCCCCACCTACTAGGACCCACGGAAAAAGGTGTAGTGCGAAATCGCTGCAAAAGTTCAGAAAACAATTTCGCTGTAAAAATCGTTAAAATAAAACTATGAATATATATTTGGCCATTTTTTCCAACCCATCCGAAAAAATGGGAAAAAACGGAAAAACGTTTTTTCCAGGCCCTTTTTTCCGCGCCCATACCTAGTAGGAAGCAGATATTTTAAAAGTTAAAACACAAACTAAAAACTAGATACATTATTCGTACTTCTGTCGAATAGAGACTTCTTCACTGGCGAGACCAGAATGTAAATTAGTTTGCAACTTTTGCACAACACTATCCACATGCATATGGCACGCCTCTGCTGCGGGGATACACAGCATCTTTTTACCACCTTCTATTTTTGGTTCTCCCAAACTCTTCGGCTCAGGCATCCGACAACCTTAAACTCAACATTAGTATATATATGTAGAGACCAGACCAGACCCCCCAGAAATTAGGTAGACTTTAGGGGGTAAAAGGGTTTTTGATGAAAAATATTCGACGAAATTTAGCGAAAATTTGGCTCTAGCTCTCAATCCGCGGCGTCTGTGGCGTCGAACCCGGTTTTGGAGAGGTGAGCCCGTGGGAAAATTTTTTATTTGAAGGCGGATCTCAACAAAACTGACTTATAGGGGGTTTCAGGGTTTTCTTTTTGTGTAAAATACTGTGTATTTACACAAAATAAATAAATTTACACAGTGAAAAACTAATTTACACACCAAAATACACAGCCACATTTTCGAAAATTTTTGCAAAAAGTGCTCTGAAAAAATAGTTTTCAAGACCTTCATATTTAAAATAGCTCTAGCTTTACCCCCACCGCTTTCCAATCATTTACCATGGTTTTCTGCATTACGACATGATTATAGGTTGTTTCTGCAAATACATCTGCTTATCCGGTTGCGTATAATTTATTCACGTACAGCGTGCAAATATTTGTAAGATAGTATAGTAATATATTTAGTACATACGATTCAATATCGTTTCTTGAACCATGGGCGGATCCAGGGATGGCGGGGGGCGCCCCCCGTCGCGATTCGAAGGCAGGAAAAATTAAGGAGAGAAAGAGGAAAAAGGGCAAAAAACAAAATTTCTCGCCTTCGGCGCGAATTTCCTACATTTTAACCACATATTTATTGCATTTATGAAGAAAAAGTTTGAAATGCATCCGATTTTAAGGAGAAAATTACCACTTTTGCCTAAAAATGTCCAGAATTTTTAGAATTTTTTTTAAGAGTTTATGAAAAAATTAAAGATCCGAAGACCGATTTTATTGCAAAAACAAAAATTTCTTCAACTTCTGGGGGGCTCCGCCCTGTATTGTGTGTGTAAATTAGTTTTTCACTGTGTAAATTTATTTATTTTGTGTAAATACGCATTTTGCATGAGCCCCTATAGGTCAGTTTTGTGGATCCCGCCTTCAAATAAAAAAATTTTCCCACGAGCTCACCTCTCAAACTCGGGTTCGATTGCAGATGAGCTAGAGCCAAATTTTCGCTAGATTTCGTCGAGAATATTTTTCATCAAAAACTTTTTTACCTAAGTCCTGAACGAATTTGGTGACGGTACATATATATACTAATGTTAGTTTAAGGTCGAGATACCTGAAAACCGGGTATAAAATAGAAGGTGGTAAAAGATGCTGTCTCCATCCCGCAGCGACCATATCGCAACTTTTCGGATGGGTTAGGCAAATACTGTATTCATAACTATTTTAACATTTTGTGAAATTGATTTTTCTAACTTTGCAGCGATTTCGCACTACACAAATTGTATATATAAATTTGGGTTTTTTTGAGCATCGAAAAAAATATTCGTGACATGTTAAAGCAATGGCAGTAGAAAATTGTCAAAAAGCATTGTTTTGATAACTGTATATAATAGTAAATTTTTACCAGGCTGGGACCTCTTCCGGCAACTTGGCCACGAATATGGGCGGGAACTCGCAGATGAGAATTTGGAAAATTTGCCGGAATTTTAGAATCTTTTTTTGGCAAAATCGCTAAAAAACTAGTGTTTATACGCTAAAACAAGCGAGAATTTTGTTACTTCCGGCGAGAGCCGGAAAATTTTTTTGAAAATTTAAATTTTTTGAGTTATGAGCGTCTTGGTGTGCCGAGGCCAATCGAACTGACTACTAGAGTAGCAATTCCATGTCTAACAGTGGAATGTTGCAAAACGTCTGGTAACGAGGTGTGTTGCTACGAAAACGGACGAACCGGAATTCGTAGAAACTTTAAATGAAAATACGACGGAAAAATAAATATGAAACGTACATTTTTTTAATTGTGTGTGTGTTTTTTTTTCAGGTATCAGGGCAACGAATTTGAGTCGGAAAAATTGCTTAAGAACAAGTTAGTTTGGCTTTTAATCATTGTCACTTCTTGAGAAACTTTTTGCGGTCCTCAAAATCTTTTGTGGAATTTCGCAAACATTTGCGAAAATTCGAGATTTTTAAAGATACATGACTAATGAATTTTGAATGTTCGCATTTTCACATTCAGCACGTATTCGGCAAGTTGCTTGAGAATCTAAGCATGTGTAGGTGTGTTTTTACGATTCATATAAATTTAATGGTGAAGCTTACCAGGTCTGGGGGTGAGCCACTGAGGAAAAGTTTTGTGGTATCCTTATCCGCATTTTCAGGGTTCATGCATTTTGGAAATATGGAGTACAAATTGGGTGGAGCACGTTGCTGATTGATTCCAAAATTGCACCAGAACCATTGTAGAAGCCGAGCTGTCAGCTTTTCACTCATGGTTTGTACATAGTTTTCTACTTGGTATATATTGTATCTATGTTTTATAGCAATATACGCCTTTCACCAAACTATTTTAAATTTTATTTTTTCATAACACGAAGAGATTTACCAGCATGCAGTACGAAAATTTATATAGTTTCTGTTTTAAAAAATTTTCTGGTTTTTGTGGTCACCACCCAAGAGGTACGCATATGTGGAGAGCCCCGCATTGAATTTGCCTCTGAACCAGGGGTGGGCTGTAATTAGCGCGTGCGAAAGTCAAGTCGCCGCATGACATTTTGAAAATGACACCCCGGTCAACCGAAACCTATTTTTAACGAGATTTTATTGAAAATGCCAATGAGCTTTTCAGTTCAAATTTATATGACAATTTAGATCTTCTCGATTTCCTCCCACCACCACTCAAACCGCCAAAAAACTTGACCAAATGATCTAAAATTTGGTGTGGGTTTGTTTTCGACCACGCATGAGTTCAAATATCTTGCAAATTTTTCGATTTTGCGAAATTCGATTTTCGATTTCTAGAGGGAGACTGGGGAAACCGAAAATTTTTTTTGTCTGTGATTTTGCTGAAAAGATGAAAAAAGGGGTTTTTCAGGATCGTAGAACACGATTTTGTTCTCCGCTCTTTCGATTTCAGCTTTTCGTTAGCTCAGTATAAGCTTACATTTAAGCTAAATTATTCTTTAGCTTTATACTGAGCTAACAAAAAAAGCTGAATCGAAAAGCGGACTTTCAGATTCACGACTAGCTATATACCGCTTTTCGAATTTTCGGTTTCCTTGATCCCATAGAAATCGAGATCTGAATTCGCGAAATCAGATATTGCAAGTTTTATGGAATGATGAGAATTTTGCGAAACTGTTGAGAAATTTTCCGTAATTCGAAATATATATATTTGAAAAAAATTGAAAAATTCTAAAAAAAAATTTTTTTTTGAAGCTGATCTAGATTTATATTTTGTAGCTTGAAACGCTTTGTCGTTAAAAATTGCCCTTTTCAGCGCTCCAGAAACGTTGAAGAGCACTTTGTGGTTTTCCGGAACAAACCCGGCCCATATTTTTAATTGTATATGTTTGAACTGAATTGGTGCATCGCTGTTTTAATTTTATGAATTTACACTAATTTGATCAAAATTTAAAAACGCCTTGCCGCTGGAAAAACAGACAAAAACGACTGAAAGTCCGCTTTTGCTTGTTTTTTATTTAATATATAACTTTCTTTATGTAGATTCATACATTTGCGTAATGCATAATTGTAATATCATATAATTTAATGAGTACGTTCTTTAAATCACATTTTGTGTGTTTTAGTTTCGAAATCTATTTATTGCTGTTGAAAAGCACTGATCGCATCCCTGATGCGCCCATTCAGTGCAACCTAATATTGTAGTCACTATTTGCCTTTTATTCGAATATAATATATTACTATCTGAGTGACTGTAACTTTTTAGACACTTGTTGTTTTTTTGTAGCTAACATTTTGCACTTTGCTAACATTGATTCTTATGAATTGAAAGCGAAATTTTGAATTCTCATAGAGGCGCTGCTCATAAATTTGAGCAAAAAGGAGTTTAGCTAACTTTTCAGGATTAAGTTGTTTTCTGTTGCCATAATAGTTTGATGTTCTTTGACTGATTGTGTAATAGACGTATAATATATATATATATATATATATATATATATATATATATATACTTGGTCTTCGGGGTGTCACCAAAAAATCCCACAAATTTTGGCAGATTGTTGTGTCTAATCCTAGATTAGCAAATTGCAATTTTTTCATTTTGGATAAATTTGGCTCTTTGACTACCAAAACCGCCAAAAATGTTTTTTGGTGAAGAACTGTCTACCCTTCTCTGGTCTACCCATTTTTTGTCGGTCTGCTACATTCCCCACGTGTATGTACGCATACGTGCTATTTTAAAATTTTACAGACTCAAGCACTCTACGAAGTGGTTTTTTGGGAATATAGATCTGAAAAATCATTGAAAATTATCAAAATTGCCGCCCACACATGGTAGATTTACTCTGCATATATGTTAACTCCAGTGATCTGCCAATTTCAAAATCAAAGGTACACACTAACCCCAAAATCGCGGCTTTAGACCTAAAACTGCAATTCGAAAACCGAAACCTGTATCAATGCTGGTATGTTATTTATAAATGCTACACAAATCGCTCCACTGGTTCATACTCGCATTTTTCATTGTACGTGTTTTCTTAAGCTGATCTGGAAATAATTACAATTATTTTCTTGAAGCAATTTCGGGGATAGAAAAACCATACAAATAAATTCCCCATAAGTTTCTTCAAGCGGGGTCCATATCTACTGTACTTTCAATTTTATGCATACTTGAGCACATGGTAATATAATAATTTGTTTGTTTTCCTTACGCCATCATCTGTCCTGTTTTTCTGTTGCAATGTGGCCGAGATATGGTGGAGAAAATTTTCTTGCCCATATCCCTGAAGGACATGGTTCTGCTCAGTGTTCAGCGACCGAGTGCCGGCCGACCGACTAACCCATGTGCGTCGGATTATATATATACGTATAGTGATTTATGATTTCTAACCTTTGTTATTGAGTAATTGTGTACCATAGTATAATATGCGTCATTGATTTGTTTTACATTTTAATTTTAATTTTTAGATGAGTTCCAGAACATTTGGTGAAATTTGAGCCGGCAATTTGCCCAGGAAAGTCATTTCGGTCAGTGTTTCAATGTCTGTGAATACTGCCGAATTTGGATTTTGGAACGACGTTGAGAGACGGTTTTTTGAGGGTAAGTAATGTACTGCAATTCCAGCTACGCCTTGCGACACACCCTTTATCTATTTATTTATTTATAACACTCTTAATGCGCTGAAGCAAATTGGTGCACAAATTATTAGCATCAAACAACTGTAGTTCAATAATTAAATAATACATATATAAATAAACACATATAAATATTTATAATTAATTTCCAGAAGCGAGAGAAGGCCAGCGCGCTGGTCGTCCGCCCCGCAAAAAAGCACCCAAATCTAGTTCTTCGATCGCTCCCTGAAAAACACAGCTTCTTCAGGCAATGGTAAAAGTCAACTTGCACCAACTAAGAAATTCTGCGTCGCGGTCTTTTAGTGGTTTAAGAATCGAGTCCATGCCCTCTAGTCAGCAATACGCTGAAAA
>JASAND010012540.1:0-10657 GCA_030248195.1 Trissonchulus latispiculum
TGTGATGCCCCCTCTTATCCCTCTTCTGTTCCTAAGCTTTGGAATGTGCATTTATAGGTTTTTGCTATTGTGTTTTGACTGGAGATTTGCCGAATTACTTCCTTCATTGCTTTGCTTCTTCAATTCCCAGAATTACCAAGCTCAGCGAGCTTACGAACATGTTCTCTTCTCTTTTGCTGCTATGTCAGGTTTATTCAGTATATTCCAGGAATTATTGTTCCAGGTTCCAAACCTAGCTTGCTATAAGTATAAGCTTGCAGCTTAGCTCCTTACAGCAAGAGTCTTGTTGAGTCACTTTTAAAACAATTCAGTTGTTAAGTTGTCTTGGTTGAAGGCAGTCGGCAGTTTAGCGCTGATTTGTCAGCTCCTGTTATTCTTTAATTGAAATATTGCATTGCCTGCTTGCGTAGCTTAGGCCCTGAGGCCGCCGTTTTCTCAGAGAACTGAGTTGCATCACGGATGCACTCGATGTTGTTTATTTAATCTTATAATTAGCTCCATCTTATTGTTTTACGTCATTTTATTAAAGTTATTCGCATTGATCTAAACTTGTGTCCCAATAGTATATAAGAAAACTCATAGGTGTCACAAATGGCGCTGCGAGTAGGGTAGGGGAAGGTTCTACTCCTGCCCTGCCTACGCTCGCAGCATAGTTAATTATTTTTTCTGTTCGCTTGTGTTTTTGGATTTTTTCCGTTTTTCTGCCACGGATTTGGCAGCTGTTATTGTGTTTTGATTTGCCGCGGATTCGGCAAGGACTTTTCTGCTACGGACTTGGCAGACACTCTCACTTCTGACCTTCGGATTTTAGGTCTCGTTGTTCAGCCTGTTTGGCTAGTTTTTCTTTCTTTTTCTGGCCATGAATTTTGGCAGTAGGTTCTTTCGTTCGTTTTTGTCTGCTAATTTAATTTCTGGGTATTTTGGATTCCAAAATATTTTGTCATGAGCTTGAATTTAAGAAGCCCGTTGGCTTTTATATCACGTAATAGCTAATTTCGTTGGTTGTTTTGTTGCTGTTGTTGTCCCTTACTAATTTCATTTAATATTTTTAGGGGAGGTAAACTCTTTTCAGATCATGGCCACCTCTAATTTTGAGTCAGCTATTGGAAGGGAAAAGGATCTGGGCAAGACAGAAAACTATCGATGCTTTATGGATGAACTGCTATCACAGCAGCAGACTGCCCTGAGGCAACTGCAGGAACGCTTGGAATGTTTGGAACGCTCAAACTTGCAAAGACTCGACTGCCTTGAAAGCGCTTTAGAGTGGGATGCACCGATTGTTTTGGATCCGTTTACTGGTCGACTGGGTGAAGACTTTTCTGAGTTTTTGACCATGTTTGAAGTTTTGGCCCAAGCCAGCTCCTGGAACGAAGACAAGATGGCTAAGACTCTGCCTGCCTATTTGCGAGAAGGCGCCTTGGAGGCGTACCAGAGCCTGAGCTCTGAGGAAAAGCGCACTTATGCAGGACTTAAAGGTAAGCTACTGTCACTTTTGAAGACTGATGAATTGATTAAGCTCAGTGGTGCGCAACTGCGGGGAAGGAAGCAACTCGCTGGAGAGGCCGTTTGTGACTTTGCCTTAGCTATTCAGAAACTGGTTAGGAATGCCTACCCCACGATTGGATTGGAGGCGCAGAAGATACTCATGAAGGATTTCTTCGTCAATAATTTGGTAAGCTGCATACAACAGTTGGTCCTTATTTCTGATCCGGAGACATTCGAAGAAGCAGTAAAACTAGCAAAGCGCCATGAGGCAAATCTACTGGTGACTGGACATCTGGACTTTTTCATGCTTAATAAAATGGAAGGGAGTCCGTATACTTTTCCTTGGAGTGGACATGGAATCAACAGTCTGCAGAGAAAAGCTGACCTTGCTAGTTTTAGCCCTGGACCTAGTGCAGATATGTCGGCAAATTTTGTGCAGTCAAAACAATTGCCGCGGTTCGGGATGCAGACGATACTACCGGAATCAATTGATCATGGTAAGTTCATTACGCAGCCTAACAATATGCCCCAATCAGGAGGAATAACTTGCCTTAGCAATGTTTTTGAAAAAGGCGATGCATCGGCCTTTTCAGCACCTAGGAGCACAGGCATGCCCTGTACTTTAAGAATTAGGAGTAACACTGGGATCGCAGTGGCAGAATGGAAACATTCAGCAATGGACAATTGTTTGCATCACAGCAAGGAGAAACTTACATGCTCAGCGCAAGGTTACCCTGAGGGAATTAGTTGTTCTGAACCATTTTCAGTTGACAAAGCGGCAGGAAGCCCAGTGAGCATTTCTGAGGCTGTGCTGACGGATGACTACAATGTTTCGTGGGATGCTGATAGCTTGCATCCATCAAAATGCGAAGATCTTTTAAACTCAAGCATGGAGAGCGAAGTAGTACTGCTTGCTGACTGTAATCAACAGGAACAATTTTTGGGAATCGAATTCAGAAAAGAAGATGCTCGCTCCTTAGTAAGCGGTTGTTGGATAACTGGTGATTATTTAGGTACTACATTCACTCTGCATCAAGTGGAGGACGCGTACCAGGATAGGTGGCGCTCCGAGGACAGCTCCAGATCGAACAGAACAGATGGCTATTGGGAGTCAAGGACTAGTCACGAAGGACGCATTACAGCGGAATTATATGGTTCAGTGCAGTCAGACCCTAAGGTCTCTGCTTCAAGCATCAACGTGGAAAATGATAAAACTTCCGTCATCTGCAAATGTTCAGAAAGTGTGCGTAGTGCAGTGAGCTACTACGATGTCTCTAATTTGTTGCAGCAACATGTGGTTGCAGAAATATTTAAACTTGGTCATAATGGAGAAGCCATTGCTGGACAAAAATGTCGACATCTTACTGTATTGTCAAAACTGCAGCCTCCATTGCTTTGTGGGGAAATGCTAATGTTTGAAGAGAGCCTTTCTTTTGATATTACATGTGGATACCGACCCAGGCCACCACCTGAACCTCCTCCAATTGTCAAGACTGCACGTTGTTCTGATCTTTGGTTTTCTTGGATTTGGCTTTATTCTGTACTGTTTCCGGTTGTAGTTTGTTTTCTCAATTTTGTCTTGATTCACAGCCTGAGCTGTACACCAAGAAAAGGGTTGGCAGTGCAAATCGACAACGTTTTGCCACATTTTTGTAATAGCATATTTGTTAAATGTGACATGCTATTTTAGCAATTATGAGTGTACTATTTTGCAGTTAATATTAGTTATCGGCCTGATTTTGAATTCCATGGCGTGCTAACAAGTTTTGTTATTATTTGTATCTTTTGACTGCTTATTACTTTGCTTAGTATGTTGTGTTCTAATGCTTTGTTTCGTATACATGTAATTTTGGACGTTATCTTGTGTCATGACTGACCTGACATTTGTGTATGTCTTTGATCCTAAGATATAGTATTTTGGTGTGCTGTGCCTAAGCATCTTCGCTAATGTTTTGTGCTTGCATACATATCATTTTACGTACTCTCCTACATGTTGCGTATTTATGGCATTTAAATATTTTTAAGTGCATTGTTTAATTTTCACGATTTTTAATTTAGTGTTTTTGTATCCATCTGTTGTGTTACTTAGTAGAGTAATTTTGTATATATAGCTGTCTAGTATGTATGCCTCTATTTGTTGAGGAAATTGTCTTGCTCTTATTTTTGTTTTATACGGTATGCGCGTAATATGTCCTGATTTTATGCATCCTCACTCCTGACAGTTTCATAACTTTCTTATAATTTGAACTTTAATGTAATCTGTTTCAGACATTCAGCCAAACCAACATAACGATGGCTGTCGGCGGACGGTGACCACGGATGCACTTCAGCACGAAGATTTCGAGAGCTAGTTCTTAGGAATACCAGCAGACTCAACCGTTGCCGACGAACTCGCTATCCCCGATCATGTGGTTGCTGATGTCGCCATGGAAGTCGACGCTGGAGCCCCTGCCCTGGCCTATTCCAATCCATCACCAGGTGGTAATCCCGAGGTTCCTATTGACTCAGCCAGCGATGACCCATCCCCTGCGGCAACCGAACCTTCGATGGCTGCCCAGCCGGATGCTTCTGCTGAAAATCTACATATGGCTGCTGAGCAACCGCCAGATGAGGAAATCTTTGCTGCTGGCCAGGAGGGCCCAGTCCAACATCTGCCTGAGCAGATCGTTGCCGCTCCTCCTCTGCAGTCGCCAGCACTGGAGTTTGGCACTGTGCCAATTCCACCTAACTTAGCACATCAGCCTGCTCTGGTTGCAGGACGCCGCCAGCGGCCTGAGCTGTTGGTGATACGATCTTCGTCTACTATCGGGATACGCCGTTGGAAGTATTCAGAGTTCGTTGCTTGTTCAACTTATCAATGGCTATGGATCCTGGAACTAGTTAATTGGATGGAAATTCAATTATTTTGCTTGAATTGGCATTCTTATGTGCGATCTTCTATTTCTTATTGCTATGATAATTACTGCTTTTATTAACGGCTCCACCTGATCCTTACCCCTTATTCCGATTGATACCTGGCTATTGTTGAATGATTATATTCAATGGGTATTTCATCTTCTGGTGTGACCTTCGCCTGCTGAACACTGAACCTAATCATTATAGTTGAAGACCTGCTGAACGCTTAATTGCCTTAATTTAATCTTGTATTTGTTTGACTGTATTTTCTGTCCTTTTCTGATTTACTGTACTTTGGGGTTCTGAGATTCCACATTACAGATCTTGACTCTTGAGAGCACTGTTCCTGTTATTCGCCTGAGCGAAGTATTTTGTTTTGAAGATCGTCCGGAGACGATCCCTTTTTCAAAGAGGGAAGGTATGTGATGCCCCCTCTTATCCCTCTTCTGTTCCTAAGCTTTGGAATGTGCATTTATAGGTTTTTGCTATTGTGTTTTGACTGGAGATTTGCCGAATTACTTCCTTCATTGCTTTGCTTCTTCAATTCCCAGAATTACCAAGCTCAGCGAGCTTACGTACATGTTCTTTTCTCTCTTGCTGCTATGTCAGGTTTATTCAGTATATTCCAGGAATTATTGTTCCAGGTTCCAAACCTAGCTTGCTATAAGTATAAGCTTGCAGCTTAGGTCCTTACAGCAAGAGTCGTTGATTCACTTTTAAAAACAATTCAGTTGTTAAGTTGTCTTGGTTGAAGGCAGTCGGCAGTTTAGCGCTGATTTGTCAGCTCTTGTTATTCTTTAATTGAAATATTGCATTGCCTGCTTGCGTAGCTTAGGCCCTGAGGCCGCCGTTTTCTCAGAGAACTGAGTTGCATCACGGATGCACTCGATGTTGTTTATTTAATCTTATAATTAGCTCCATCTTATTGTTTTACGTCATTTTATTAAAGTTATTCGCATTGATCTAAACTTGTGTCCCAATAGTATATAAGAAAACTCATAGGTGTCACATAACTAGTACAGAAATTTAGGGGGGCAAAGCCCAACAGACAAACAACAATTATACTAAATAAAAGAACTTACACGCACAGACTCACTGATATAATTTATATGGGCGAAGCCCCGCTAACGTACCAATATTATAGGCCCACTGATGAAATACAGGGGGAGAAACTGTACAGGCGAGATTGAGAGAGAACAGAGAGAACACGACTAGACTGTACAAGGGAAAACCCACAACTGAAAGGGGGAGAAGTTTGACGGATAACCCCCTCCCAAGAGAAGCGCCCTCTAGCTGGGGTGTCCCAATCATGTAGCTCCAAGGGGGGACCCCACCCAACCAAACCTATCCTATAGGTGGAGCTACATGACACGTGGATGAATGCTTGCTGACTAGGCAAGCCAACTATTAGCTAAGTAGATTGATTTCGTAATATTGAGAATAACGAAAAGGTTGACCGTTACAGTCAGCCTCTTGCGTTACAAAACGGTGCAAAAACGCCTAAAACGTTAAAAACAAGTCTTATTTTGATGAAAAACAAAACAAAATTGCTAAATTACAGAAAATGTTACATTTTTGGCCATTTTTCGAAAATCCTGAGGTCCCAATTCTGGGGGAGGTTTGGGGGTACCCCCATCCCCATCACATTTCGGAGGTCGGCCAAGATTTACCCCCTCTCCAGACCCAAAGTTCCAGGGTAACTATGTGAGTGAGTATATAGCATAGTTTTACCTTAAATTTTGGTGGGGTGGAGGGGGTAAACTTGGGAAATTTGGTTGGCGACCCCCGAAACCTAATGGGGAGAACCCCCCTGGCTCAAAAGGTGCTGGGGGTTGGTAAAAGTGGAGGGAGGAAAAGTAAAAAAAGTCTGGGAGGTTGTAACCAAGGTTTTTTTTTAGGCCATAGCTTAGGCCATGGCCTAAATTTATGAGTCGATGGCCTAAAGAATTTTGGCCGTTGAGGCCAATTGGCCTAAATTTTTTACCGAAAACCCAGTTAAATTTTATTGGTTTTTAAGTAAAAACAACAACTTTCTAAAAATTTTTCGCGCCTTCGGCGCGAATTTATACATTTTCCCTTGTATTTCTGGGCTACGCGAGCCACCAGCTAGTTAAATTGTCTATTTGCACTTATAAATACACATTCAAGTTATAATTTCATTTTATAAGGATTTCATCGAAGAAATTCTATTTTAGTATGTAGTTTAACTTTATTTCTATTACATAGTTTAATTTTTCTTTCTTTGGTTCATACTTGTATGCTTCTACCTGTTTTAATTTTCAATAAAAATTCATTAATTTATTAATACTGTCGTGCACTATTATTTCTATGCTAACAAGGTTCTGTTTTTGCCATTTTAAGGTAAAAACGTAGTTTTTCTAGTGTGTTATACAGTGACGATGGCGATTTTTGTTGTTAAACAGCGATTTTTGAATATATAACGAGTGAATACTTGATAACTGTAATTTTAACAATGCGTACAATAACGCACAACCTAAAAATTAACAAAATTTGGATGGCCTAAATTTTTTGGCTGATGGCCTAAAAAATTTGAGTCGTTGAGGCCATTTGGCCTAAAGTTCGGCGACCAAAAAAAAACCCTGGTTGTAACGTTGGTCGACAATTTTTGGGAGGGACTTTGGGATATTTTGGGAACTCGGTACATTTGAAAATGGCCGAAAAATGCAAAAAACAGTATATATTTTAGTCAATTTTTCTTCAAAATAAGAAACGTGTGTTTAACGTTGCAGGCATTTTAGCCATAGTTTGCCTGGAACTTGTGTCTGGGGGTGGTAGGTAAACTTTTAAATTACATTGGCTGGGGAGCCACGAAAGCTTGAGACCTCAAGAATTCTAAAATATGGTCATAATCACAATTCTGTGTATTTTAGCCGTTTTACTTCAATTTTAGGCTGTTTTTAGAAGTTAACGCGGTCCTATAACGTTTTAAAATGATTTTAAACAAAAATTTGAGAAATATAAACATTATATTTTCCAAAATTTACTATTTTTAGCCAAAGTTTGCAAAACTTTTTGAGTGCAGAATTCGATGGGGCTGGGGTGTGGGGGGCGGTCGCCGGTATTGGTTGTGGTTGGACAAAAATCTTGGGAACGTGGTGTTCTGGTCGAGAAGTGCGGGTGTCGCCAAAAATTGACAAAAAACCCCCTGAATTTTAGATTTATTTCATTTTTGGAGACTTTCTGCTGTGGGGTGACAAGATCCTAGAATCTTATGTATAATATCAGTTTTTTCGTTCCTCCCGTATACTGTTTCCGGGACATTTCTTCGATGCCCATCTGACACATAATAATATATATACATACGTACGTACTTAGATACTGATGCATACGTATATATATGTACGCAGTGCGTGGTATACGCCTCAGATGAAATTATTTATTATACGGTCCCTCAATACAGCGTATAACAGTCTACTCGAAATTCAAACGTCTTTTATATAGGAATTCCGTTAACGGAATTCCAATTTCCGTTGACGGAAAATGTTTTAAAAAAATAGTGGACAATTAAAATGGTTCATGTGTTTATTATGCTTTATATATATACGTATTATTATTTTATAGCTAAATTACGTATATTTTATATATACCCTTATGCTACTTACATTTTAATACGTACATATATATAAATTTTTTAAATTTGGAATTCCGTTAACGGAATTCCATTTACCGTTAACGGAAAATGCATTACACTGAGTATATATAACATAACTGATGCAATCCCATTCAGAAACAGCTCTTTTTAGTTAAAAATGTGCTATATACGTACGTAATTTGTTATCCCTACAATTATATATATATATATATATATATATATATATATATATATATATATATATATATATATATTGCTGCTTTCCTCTACGTAGTATATACATACCATTATCGCTGTCAAGAAACTGCCCAAAGCAGTCTGAAGGTAAAATTTGTAGTTTTGTTTTGTAAGCTTGCTATACGTATTATGTATACATATATATATATATATATATATACGTATATATGTATTGGTGCGCCCTGTGTAACGTACGCTCATGGTATATACGTATATAATATTTGTGTATTTAAAAATATACCAGGGACTCTCTGCCTGACAGACTGCGTATGTAGTATAAATATATATACATATATATATATACACACACACGTATTTATGTAAATAGTAATACATTAAGTGTATATGTGTTTGTGTGTGTGCGTGTGTGTGTACATACGTATATGTGTATTTATGTAAGTATATACGTAGTAAAGTAATATATCATAGGGGTCGCGGCAGCGACCCCTATAATATGTGTGAAAAGTGGCTGGAGACAGTGTAAAATAAGCTGCGCAGAAGCTGCGCAAAATCCTGCGCAGATCCTGCGCAGATTTCATGCGCAAATTGTAGAGCACATCGAGTTTAGTATGTCTGTGAAGTTTCAGCCCCGTATCACTTACCGTTAAAAAGTTGCGCCCCGGACCGGTTATGGCGGCGATGTTTTTTTTCCGGTTTCTCCTATTTGATGGTTCCATGTCAAAAGTTGCTCAGCTCACGTAGGGCTTTCATTTGATACCAAATTTGACCACTTTTGAAAATTTTAAATTTTTGACCGAAAATCGCCTAAGTCTCCACCCCACCCCACCACAGCACTCTACAGCCACTTTGAGCATGCAGTTCTATGACAAAAGTTGCTCAGCTCACTTTGGGCTTTCATTTGGTACCAAATTTGACCACTTTTAAAAACTTTCATTTTTGACCGAAAATCGCCTAAGTCCCCACCCCACCCCACCACAGCACTCTACAGCCACTTTGAGCACGCAGTTCTATGACAAAAGTTGCTCAGCTCGCTTAGGGCTTTCATTTGGTACCAAGTTTGATCACTTTTGAAAACTTTCATTTTTGACCGAAAATCGCCTAAGTCCCCACCCCACCTCACCACAGCACTCTACAGGCACTTTGAGTATGCAGTTCTATGACAAAAGTTGCTCAGCTTGCTTAGTGCTTTCATTTGGTACCAAATTTGACCACTTTTGAAAACTTTCATTTTTGACCGAAAATCGCCTAAGTCCCCACCCCACACCACCACAGCACTCTACAGCCACTTTGAGCATGCAGTTCTATGACAAAAGTTGCTCAGCTCGCTTAGGGCTTTCATTTGGAACCAAATTTGACCACTTTTGAAAAATTTTATTTTCGACCACTTGACCCCCCCCCCCGACTGACCCTTCAAACGGCAAAGTGGAACCAGCACAGCAAGATGGATGAGTCCTACGGCAAAAAGGACACCGGGAATGAGCTGGGCGCACCAGAAAACCCCTATAGACAAAGTTTTGAGAGGCCAGGTAAACCCTACTATGGACCTCCAGGAAGCGGTTTCCGACTTAACCCTCCCGACGGCAAAGTGGAACCAGCCCAGCAAGATGGGTGGGTCTGACGGTAAAACTGACTGCGGGAATCGATTCTCCGTGCCAGAAAACCATTGTATGGAAGATTTGAGCGTTCAAAGTTAAATAGATAGCGAGAAATTTCGATTTTTCATTTTTCGAATTTTCGCCATCTTTGACGGGCCACTGTAGTCGCTAAGTGATAGAGAAACGCAACCTGGACCGTTAGTTAGTTCAATATATGTAATTTCTGAATATAAAAAGAAATCAGCTCCAGCTCGTAACGTTCGACCTGAGCGACGACCACAAAAATGGTCACTTTTCGCTATGAGCCGACTTTGCGGCGCCACTGCGGCGCTGTGGCGCAGCTGCGGCGCAAAAAAAGTTGTGATTCTTAAATTCTTTAGAGGGTACTACTAGACCCCATAGCCCTTTAGGTTGGCCCACCGCTGCAGATCACGTGAAAGCGGCGAACATTATGTACAATACAACCATCAAATAGGAGAAACCGGAAAAAAAACATCGCCGCCATAACCGGTCCGGGGCGCAACTTTTTAACGGTAAGTGATACGGGGCTGAAACTTCACACACATACCAAACTCGATGTGCTCTACAATTTGCGCATGAAATCTGCGCAGGATCTGCGCAGGATTTTGCGCTGCGCAGCTTATTTTACACTGTCTCCAGCCACTTTTCACACATATTATAGGGGTCGCTGCCGCGACCCCTATGATATATTACTTTACTACGTATATACTTACATAAATACACATATACGTATGTACACACACACGCACACACACAAACACATATACACTTAATGTATTACTATTTACATAAATACGTGTGTGTGTATATATATATATGGAGAGTGAATAATGCATCCGAACGAAGTGCT
>JASAND010012541.1:0-21961 GCA_030248195.1 Trissonchulus latispiculum
TAGGTAGTGCGCTAACGCGCACTACCTGATAACCAAAGCGTAAATGAATTTAAGTAAAGATACTTCTAGAAAGATAGTGTAATCTTACTTCTCTTGGGTGGTGGAACTTTAATTCGAAGAATGTTCCTGGCAACTTGATAGAAAGTCTCTGGATCCCGAGCCGCAACCGGCCCCAGCTGACGAAAGATGTAGTGCAACTCCTGAATAGAACGTCCACCGTGGGAGTCGAAGGCAGACGCATTGGTAATGGCACCCTGGGCTGCTCCTCTTACACACTACAAGAAGAAAATTATGACAAATTAATTCACCATTATAGTTCTGTCTTCATCAGGAAGGAAATGGCACTGGCATTTTTTAGTGGGCCCCCCCACTTTTCGGTTCCCCTTCCACTTTTCGGCAAGCCCCCACCCACTTTTTTGGGGGTCGCCTGGCTTTTTCCTACAAGGGGGGGGGGGGGCCCCAGAAATTCGTTCCCCCCCCCAGACTTGGGTCGCCCCCCCAGGATTCGGGCCTTCCCCCCCAGAACTCCAAAGTGCCCGGAAAAATAGGGTTTTGAGGGTAAATTTTGAATAATTTTTCCGGCTTCGCCGGATTTTTACCTATTTTTAAGCATTTTTTAGCTATTTTAAGCTTAAATTTAAGCTAAAAATAGTTAATTTTTTAGCTCAGCAGCAAAAAATAGCTTATTTTTAGGCATTTTTCTGAAAATTTTTCTCCCCCCCCCAGAAATCCGAGCCCCCCCCCGAGCCGGGGGGGGACCCCCCCCCCCCAGAAATTTTTGCCTAGGAAAAAGCCAGGTCGCCCAAAAGTGTCGAAAAATTATTAGTTTATTGAGGTCAAATTTTCAAAAATGTTCCCAATTTTTAGCTAATCTATGGACTTCTAGGTTCATTTTAAGCTTAAAAACAGCTATTTTTGCGTTTTTACCTGAAAATGCTAATTTTTCGCTAAAAATAGAATCCCCCACTTTTCGGAAGCCCCCCACTTCCGCCTCCCAAGGGGGGCGCGGAGGCGCGAAGCCCCCCCCCCCCCACTTTCAATACCCTAAAAATGCTAGTGGCACGATTTGCAACGAACTGTCATAATATAAGTAGTTGCCAAAACAATTTCTTACAAAAAGTTCAGATTCAAAAATAGGTGAATCTGTCAAACAAAGCAACCATCCTGATGTATTGTACCTTTTCTATAGTATGCCGCAGCGTCGGCTCATCCTCAATGATATGTCTGATCAGTATGGCGGCCATCGTATGGAACCCGCTGAACCCGGAGCTACGCTTGACCTTCAACAGTTTCTCCACACCGCCTAGCAGGGCAAACTGACTGGCAAAACTGTGTTCCCGAGTAATGCGAAGGCACAGTTGCAAGGCGGCATGAAGTGCATTAGGGTCCAGGGGGATTTCCAGCAAATCGGCACAGGCTCTGTAACAAACCATTCCATTAATACAGTAGTAAAGTGAAATTTAAAATAGAAATCAATATACGTGCCAAATGTGAGCCATAGGATAGCGCTATACGAAGTCGTATTGAGTCAAAAGGATTATATTAGAACTTGGAAACGGCTGATAATCAACTCAAAATGTCGACTTGTACATAGGTCTTCCTCCAATTATTTCTATTCACTTCATTTCATGTTACATTTTATTATTCACTGTAGTAATAATATCCTTAATAACATGAAATATCCTTAATAACATGAAATCTTTTAATATCCTTAGGAAACAAAAACTAGTGATAGAAACTGCCAATTTTCAGATACAAGAAAGACTGTCATTTAAGTAAAAACTTGGAAAGGGCAAAGGAAAGGGAACAGAAGTAAAATCATTGGTATTCTGACGAAACGTGAACCATATGGTAGAAAGTGCCATAGTGAGAAAGCTACAGAAAGCTGAGAAACACAAGCTTGTCCAGAGGAGACGTAAGTTCTGCGGGTTTTTTACTGGGGGGAGGGGGGGTTGGGGGGCGCCCCACTCGACCCCCCCCCATCCCGTTCCCCACATATTTGGGCTTCCCCCAATTACCCTAAGGTGCCCAGAAAATGCCAAATTTTTAGAATTTTTGGTCAAAATTTTCAAAAATGTTCCAGCTTAGCTGGAAATCTTTGGTCAAAAATCGTCTTTTTTGGTGCTAAAACTTAATTTCAGAGCACATTTAAGCTTAATTATAGCAAAATATGTGGAACACAGGATATTTCTACTGTATTTTCAGCATTTTTAACCCATTTTATCCCCCCCCACTTTTGGACCCCCCTCTCCACTCGTCCCCCTTCCACTTATTTTTGCTCAGAAAAATCCCAGAAGCTTACCGTATGATAGCCTGTTTTTCAGAATCCTTCAATCCAACCAGCTTAGTGGCATTAGCTGAATCCGGTTTTGTCTTTGTCGAGGCCGGCACAGCATCCGGTTGGGAAGCAGTGGCCGGTTGGCTAGCAGGTGTGGCCGAATCGTCTGGTTTTGGATCAACTTCCATCTTTTCACCTAATACAAGAACAAAGAAAGAGAGTACGAGCAGCGTAGAAGCGTGCAGTCAATACAGCGGTTACTTTTAAAATTACTAAAGCACCTGAACAGAAGTCAAGCTCAAATAGTACCTGTCGTACTTGTATTTGCGTAGGTCACATGGCAGGCATATCCAATGGGGGAGGTTTGAAACTCGAATTCGGATAACTAGTGCAAAATTAGTAAAAGTTCTAAAACTTTCGCTCTTCTGGCGAGTTCTCCACGGCATGTATTTTGAAAATTTTCCGTCTGCGGCCCATTTTGCGCTCAAGTTCTTTCGAAAACCAAACAAAATAAAAGTGTACTTTTGTCGTCGCCAGCGCTGCTAGATTTATTGTTGTCATCAGCAGATTTAGTACTGTCCTCAGTAGTGAGAGGTGGAGGCAACAATCGTCGTCGGTCATCCTGACCTGACAGTAACAATAATATTGGACGCTGATAGCCTGTTTCATCATTGACCTAGAAAATGCACAGTATGACAGCCACGTAAATACTAAAAGCAACAGGCGAATAGTTTTAAGAAGGCAATAGCAATCAGCTACAAATATCAAACGATTACGCTACACCACGTATTTATAGGCACTAAAACTGTACCGCCTTGGCATGGACTTGACGCTAACTGAATAAGAATGCGTTTGAGTTGAAAACTTGGATGCACAGACAGAGTGCAAGCTTGGAGATTTTGAAAACACAACTCAACGTTTGACAATTTTTACCAACTGTGGTCCTATAATTTATATAATAAACATTTTGTCTCATTTACGGTACGTACCTGGATCATGGTGGCAAAGTTAACAGTATAACGTCTTCGATTGCTGGTAAATTTGACAGTCATCTGACTAGACATGTAGGCATCCGTCAGCGTTCGATTGATATTGGGACTAAAATTGCTCCAATTTCGATCATTCCAATACTTCCACACGAAGCTATTTGAATCAGCCTACAATAAAGAACAGCAATTAAAAACCTATCCAAATCCTTTTTTCAGATATCATACATTGTAAAACACTTGGTAACTGACATATTACTTACAAAAGGTATAGGGCTGCTACATGAAAATCAGTTAACAATGAGTTAATGGGATTAATGTGAATTTGCCAGGGAGTCGTTTCAAGATTCTCCTAAGTTTGCTCCTAAGCGCTCTTAGGAGCAGGTTTAGGAGAATAGTTAGGAGTGTCTTAGGAGCTCCTAAGGCGCAGTTAGGAGCGCTCCTAAGCGAGTTTCAAAAGAATTCTCCTAAGTTCGCACTGACGTTCTCCTAACTTAGCTTAACTTAGGAGAAAAGTTAGGAGCTGTCTGAGCGCTCCTACGGATTTAGGAGAATTGCTGGTAAGGAGGAATCTTTTGAAACGGGATTCTCCTAAGTTTCCTCCTAAGCTGGACTTAGGAGCGCTCCTAAGCTTAGCAGCGTCTTTTGAAACGCCCCCCAGATTTCTAGAACAAAGCCAACCATCCACTGGGGCCGACTACTCGCTAATCCGGATAAATTTAATAGGACAAAGTTTGCGTGTGCCAAACCAGCACGGGTTTAGGCGTTAAAAGGCCCCTGATAGTTTGTTATAGGCAGCGTTCTTGGAGTAAAAGAAAGGGTAACGCTTTGCGGTACTACTGTTAGTATCCGAAATGACACATCCTTTATTTCATCATCATATCACACATTATCCTACCTTATCAAGTATGCCCTTCCGAATACTGGTGACCACAGTTTTGTCGTACAGGTCTAATAGCAACAGGCTCAAGCTGGCCCATCTGAAAATGTAAAAATTCTATATTCTACTGTCCTCCAAAACTAAATGTAACATAATAGTGGAAAGAAGATTCAAAAAATTCAGGAGTTAATTTTAAAAAATTAATGGAACTGAATTTGCGCTGAAAAATAAGGACAGAGAGAGTAAAATAAGCCTTTTACTTAGAAAAAAAGCAATATTTTTACTTTGGTGTTTCAATATCTCCCAGACTGCTTGACATGCATTGTCCCGTACGCTCCAACAAGTCAACCACAGCAGAAATCAAACCACCTTCTTGAGCTAACTGAGCACACATTGTTTTATGCTCCTAAAATTAATGTTAATTAATTAACTACATAACTGCCGTAATGTTTCGAGCATGCTGCACGTGGATACATCAGGAAGAGCTCAGTTTCTTAAACGTCCTTATTATAAACTCTCGATATAACACTTTATATTGATACCAAAATCAAGTAAATTTTCTTTCAAGTAAAGAAAGCGGGTCTTGTTTTTGACAAAGTCAAATTCTAACACCATGAAGCTATTACATTAAAGGCAACACCATCGACGCGACATAATGTACATAAAATACATCCCATCAGAAAAAGCAAACATACAATATACATCATTAAAATTAAATTTTAAATTAAATAATTAAAATCTGCTTACATCAAAAAATAAACAAAACAAATGTAAGCGGACGGCTAGTCGCTTTGATTCGTCCGAGTTTACAAGCTGATGGGATATCTGCTGATTTGTTCTCTGCTGTTGTCCAAACAAATCCAAGAGAAATCGGATGCATTTGAGTGACTGCAACAATCACATCAAGAAAATTAAGCTGGGTTTCCTTTAGTGGGGGTCTCCACATTTTGCGTTCCTCCCCCACTCGTCCCCCCCCCACTCACTTCAACTCACTATAAGGTGCCCAGAAAATGAAAAATTTTAAGGGCACTGGCCGCCTTCGCCGGAATTTTCTGTTTAAAATTAGCCTATTTTGCTAATAAAACTTGAATTTTGAGCACTTTCGAGCTTAGTTGTAGCAGTACACGTAAAAAACACGCTGTTTATGTTTACACATGTTTACGGTATTTTTAGCAATTTTAGCCATTTTCTGCGCCCCCCCCACTTTTGGTCTTCATCCCCTCACTATTTTTGGCCTAGAGAAAGCCCAGTTAAGTACGTAAGCCCTGACTGGCAGGAGGGTCCACGAAGGATACAAGGCATTAATCATAAAGAAATAATGAAAAACGCTCGCCCTGCAGTCACTAAGGCAAAATGCCGTAGTCTGAACAGGAAACAGTCAATGGGCGCAGTGAGCGCTCTTATCCAGAGACACTTATATCTGGAATTTCTCAGGTTTTTCATTATTTCCTTACGAGTGACTACACACTGGAAACACAGTGTGTCACTCACAATGTCAATATTTAGACAGACTACTGATCTACTTAAAACAGAAAGCCAATTATTTCAGGAATTAGCAAACACTTTAAACTACAAACAGCACAGGCCGAAACAAACATGATATGGTAATGATTCGTTACCTCATCTCCGAGGACTTTAACATAGTCCTGCAGCCAGGTGGCGCCGACACGGCGACCAGAGAGACAGAATAGGTCCGCAATCCGGTACACATTTTCCGGAATTTCGTCCAAAATTGCCGACGCTCCAACACACAGTTCCTTGTCCAGCCACTGGTCCAGTACACTGGAATCTATGGCGTCCGCATTCTCCAGTGGAACCGGTTTCTGAATGGCATGCCGGGTTATGGCAGCCGGCGAGGAGTTGGAGGATGCTGCAGCACCGCTGCTCGAAGAAGCCGCAGCCGCAGCACCAGAACTGGAGGCACCGTCCTCCGCCGACTCCACATCAGCATCCGTGGCCGACTCACCGCCAGATCTGCCCATCTGAAAAAGCAGGACACCCGCGTTTACTTCATTTTCTTCACTTTTACTTTACTTCATTTTCAGAGTGGTCAAGCGTTTCGTTAAGTCGTTCTCTTTTATACAAAGAGGATACAGTGTACAGTGTAGTTCCATCTTCACCTGACTGCAGAATTCCTTCATTTTATGTTAATCCTAATTCCTAACAAAGAACTTTATATTGTTCACCGATAATATATTAACATACAACATACAATCTCCAATGTAGCTAATACAAATTGATAATGATAAACTATAAGCATTTTCCCCAAAAAATTGATTTTTCTTCAGCATCAACTCTATGTACAGGTTCGTAAAACAACTAACTTACATCGACAGAGCTGCTATCATTTAGCGATAACGCCAGGGCTTGCTGTAGCTGTTCATCTTCGTCCATCATTATTCCGAAAGCCTAAACACGACATAATAAACATAACATTACTAGACAATACGACAATGACAATAAACAAAGCAAGTCAGAAAGAAGAATAGCAGAAACCAAAGTAGGTTGGACCATGAAGACTTAAAGTGAAGATTTCGGCAGGACAACCAAATCTGACGTTTCATCCCTTGGTAGTGTAAGTACTGCAATGTGTAATGTCGACCAGCATGTGTCTTTACACAAGATATCCGCCACCTACAGAAGTTTTCCGTCGATTTAACAAAAACAATTTGTTGCGGATTTAAAATTTCAATCTTACGGTCAGTTTTAAACTAAATTTCTGCAACCAAGCCAGGCTACATTCCCAATTTCAAAACGAGTTTCAGAAGACACTAGCTAAAATATACTTATTTTCGAACTTTTAATTTTTTAACTTTTATTTTACTGATTTAACAGAAACTAAAAATAACGTCCGGTCCAGATATTTTTCTCAAATCGGATACTATGCAGATATCAAAACTGTAGAATATCTTTGATATGTTTCCCAGCACTTTACAGATACCTGATTCGCTCTGAGAAAAGCGGCCTGATAGTGGGTAAGTAGATAGTCTGTTGCCTGTTGAAGACCGCCAGTATGAACCAAGGCTTCCACTGCCTGTTGACGAGTAAAGCCCATATCTAGGAGCTACAACAACAAAAAGAACAATGAAAAAACCAAAAGCCTACACACTGAAACAATGTGTAAGTACGGAATACAGCGACGTCGGTCACAGCATAAACTGAGAAAAGTGCCGGTTCAAATATCAGTAGAGACGAAATCTCATCTCTGCAAAGAATCTCAACATATAAAACAGCAAATCTCATCATCTCCTTCATTACCTGCCGCACATTTTCAGGAACCACATCTCGCTGCTCTGTTTCAGATGATGTGGATCCTTTGCCTTTGGAAGAATCTTTCTACAAAAGAATAAAACAGCAAGATGCAAAAGCTATAAAGAAGACAGCTCTTAAATTACAGCAAGTGCTGTCTGAAAAATCTGCTTTCAAGAGAGGATTCAAAATGTCTCTTCAAAGATACCCTAAACACTATGATTCACTTACTGTTGCTTTAATCACGGGTGTCTTAAACTGCATTTTAGCAGTTCTCTCTCTTCCTCCCAAAACAGCCAATACAGCCAATTGAACTAATTAAAGGACAAGGGCAAATAAGATTTGTCACAACAGCACCTCCGACCCGAAAATTCGAGCCTGAGGTGGGGACCGAATCTTCAACCTTTAGCAATCTAGGCCAAACGCTCTACCGATTGAGCCACTAAGGCACAATCGAACCAAGTTTAAGGTTAATTTGTTTCCAAACTGTAGTGACATTTTAGAGGGTGTTTACGTTGAAGTACCTTGAAGGAGAAATCGCCACGAAGAACATGACATAGAATACACAGGATATAATCAGAGACACGACTTTCACTACTTTTCCAGGGCAATTTGGTCCACAATTGTGACACATAATCAAAGGCTATCTGGAAGAAACGAAATCATGAAATGATCATAACAGTTTACAAACGCCCGAAAAAATTAAAACCTGGATCTAGCTACACTCAAATCTAGGGGCGTACTTAGGGAGGCGCGGAGGGGCGTCCACCCCCCCCTAAAACCAGATGTAAAGGAGAAATTTTATCGGACGCGCGCAGCGCGGTCGTACAATTTCAATGATTTTGTAAGAAATACTCGATTTTTGCTTAATATATGCCTATTTTTGTTTTTCAATCCTTGTTTTCAGAAATTTTTCAACTTCTGAAAACTTTCAACTTCTTCTTCTTCTTCTTCTCGACCCCCCTAATTTTTCAGAGGTCCACCCCCGCGAAAAAATTTTCTAAGCGCGCCACTGCTAATACCATAATGACTGAAAAATTAATCCAAATTACTTATATAGCTTGTTTTGCGCTTTCATCGTTTGAAACACGCTTAAATAATTAAAATCAAACATACAATTCAATAAAGCCCATATTTCAAAAATAACGTTTCTATAAAATAGAAAAGGAGAACTATAATTTAAGTATTGCACTAAAATTTGACAAAAACCAGCTAAAAAGCATCTATCTGGCAAGGAAGCCCTACCTTCTGAGTAACAAGGAGATACTGAGTAGGGGAAAAGGCTTGCTTTCCTCCAGTTCCAGGCTGCAGAAAATGATGCATAGAATCGTTGACTGCCTGAGCGTTGACCAATTTTTCAACAAAAAACAGCCAAGACTCCAGAAACTCTGAGAATCCTTCTACAAAAAACAAAAGGAAAATTTATGAAACTTCAATGTGTACAAGTAAATTATTGTACGTAATCTTCACCAATTTCTTCTTCGAGGTTACTAAAACAATTTCAGCATTGATTTTTCAGCAACGGGGACCGGAAGAAGTTCAAATCAGTCTTAAGATAACTTCAACCACACTCAACACAAAGCTATTTAAATGAAATCAGTTGATAGATCAATGAGAAAAATTTGTATTCCTGATTTAAATTTAAATTTATACTTACATCAAAACAATACCACAATACTGTACAGTCAACCGATACAAGAGTGGATATTAATTAACTAACCCGGCAAATCGGCAGTACTCAAGCTTTCTTTTAGCGAACTGGAACCAGTCATTGAAGTCAGTACAATCTCCAGAGCTCTAAAACAAAAACCAAAAAAGAATAGCTAAGCTACAAATTAAATTTGCAATTCCTATACAAGCATGGAGGCGGCTTACTCGCCTAAAAACAATAAAACATATCCCTAAACTCTAAAACATTCCTGCCAGCTTTTACACAGACCTAAAGACCGCATCCTGGGCTCCGGAATAGTAGAATTTGTCCAACATCAAGTGGTAGGCTTGTTTCTTGTCATCAAACAACAGCTGTGAGGCGAAGTGCATCATACAGACAACGTAAGTCATCCTATCAACAGAAATATGCTAATACATTAAATATAGGTATTAAACAAATTATCAAATCAGTATCTTACAGCAGACTGTTTAAATATAGGTGTTACAAAAATTTGCATTTTGTCTCCTGACTGCGATCCAAACATCCTAATTAGCATCAAACTTAATTTTTTAAGTTTAACTTCTTAATTTAATTAACTTGATGAAAAATTCAAGTTCACCAGCAGAAACTATTAGGAGACAAACAGTTCCTCTTCAAATAGGAAGTATATACAAGAAGTTTTCACAATACTAAACTTACTTAACGCAAAACGGCAGGAAAGTATAAATTCCAAATTTCTTACCACAGCTTTGGAAAGGAGGCTTTAGGATCCGGTTGCCATAGAATGGCTTCGGCAAACAATTCCATGATAGATTCGGCAAGCTTAATGCCCTGAATCAAGGGTGGGAGGGCAATCGGGGGATGACCACGACGCTGTCGAAGACCACTGCCAACGCACAGTTTCACCAGTACAGCGAACAGTTCGGTAACGTTGCGCCCAACTCTACAAAATGATCAGCTCTATACAAAAACTTTAAGGATACGAGTTGAGAACAATTTATGCAGGAAATTATTACTCACGATCAATAAAAAGAAAACAGAAATCCTGTCAAGTATGAGCAAATCATAAGCAGCAACCTGCTCTCCAAAATTATAACACAACACCAATACTGAGCCTTACATCAAGACCCCTGGGATAATCTTTAATTAAGAAAATCAAAATCTAAACAGATTACAAGACTTCTTTTATGAATTTTATCGCATTTGGAGAGGAAAAGTCAGGGGCAGGCAAAGGTGGTACCATAGTCAAAAAGAATGATTAGTCGTTTAGTAGTACGTCTTCTAACCGGGGGAGATATATTCAGGTTCACAACATGTATTCGGCTAGTAGGGAAGCTACAGAATTAGCATACTTTTCTTGTTACTAATAATACAAAAATAACATGAACTGTTATCATCATACTTAGAGGCAGCATTCAGCGAGGGCTGCAAAAGCTGTGCAATTTTCTGCTTTTCTTTGGTGGGAGGCTTCGGCGGAACTGCAGTCAGTGTCGAAGTATCATTCACGGAAGTTCTGGCAATTCCTTCGCCCTCAGCAGTCCCGCTCTCCTCCACATCCATGGCCTCATCTTGAACGCTGGCCAAGGCTTCTAAAAAATATAAGAGACCTGTAGCCAATTTGCACACGAGCTATATAACAATATGCACGGTATATAATAGGTACGGTATGTCATCAAGGATATCTACCTACCTACCTAACTAAAATCTATCTAAAATGTTCAGAAATCATGAACTTTAGATGCCATACGGTTAAAATTATTTACTACATAATCAAATTAATACACACACAATCCATACCTACAATATTCTCTGAGATCTTAATGATTTATGAAATTTTAAGGCGTTCACGAAATCCCAGAAATGGTTACATAATTAACATCTCCAAAATCCTCTAACTAATGCTACAGGTATGACCTCGTGGGCATGATCAGGTTTAAACTGATTTTTTTAAATGGGAGTGCTGGTACGTACACCGCACATTTTTAAAAAGCTTCCAATTCCGCACAATGGGGTCTTATTAAAATATCTTTGTGTATGTACATCATAATACACTACATAAACCAAAGTGTTTTGTGTGCAATAGTAGCACAGATACGTATACGTGCTAATTTAAATTGTTTTTTAAAACAGAACACCCAAAAGTAATATTACGTTGACCTGCACAACGTAAAAATTAAAGTTTAACTTTTTAATGCTTACACATGCAGGAAACGTATATACATGTAAGTTAACAGCGTACAATGAAAAGAAATAAAGGCAAATAAAACCCAGTACCCTACTTATAGAATCCTATTTTCTAATCAGTCGTTAATCAGCAATCCAAGGTCAAATGTTTTATTCAATTTATGAAGGTTTTTATACAAAGTTAGTTCTTTTAAACCACAAAAACGCACACGTGAAGACCCTTACGGACAGGAAAGTAGTAATGCGATGTGCCAGATTACCCGAAATTCAGTTTATGTTTAATTTGAAAACCCCATCAGTTTTTCTACGAATCTGCACATATAAATTGAGCACTGTAAGAGTTGACTACAAATTCAGGCAACCACTCCGATCCAAATTCTAACCGTTTTCTATTCTCCCTTCTGATTGCGCACAATTTACGCATATTTTATACATTCATATATAATTTATATATTTAAAAGTTAAATATTATTGTTATAAACTCATTCTGAAAAGCCTTCAAATTGTACAAAGTCCACGTAGCGACGTTTAGAGTAGACATTATCATGTGTTTGTCCGCGTTGTATAACGCATTATTAATTCATTGCCACTTCAGTTTGGATACGAACTCCTTCTAGCTTGGTGCGACTGTAGCCTCGGTAGCTCAGTTGGCAGAGCGTCGGAGCGTTCATCCGAAAGTCGTGGGTTCGAATCCCACCTGAGGCCCGAATTTTTCGGGTCTCAGGTGCTGAAGTGGCAATTTCATTTCTTACATTAGATGGGAAAAATCCCTATACTACAAAGGAAAAGTCTTTCAATGAAAGCATGGGGGCTTTGCAAGTATATACTAGTTTTCAACGTAATAATTAGTGTACTTAATTAAATTTCAAATAATTTTTCTCTGATCTTAATAAGCACGACTCAAAATACGTATATATATTTGTCATTTGTTTTTAGCAAATTAATACTACACATACATATTTATCAGCCATGTCAAAGCTTGGTATTGAAATAGCGACCGGAGGAGCCTTAACTCTTGGCGGTCTGGTCTGTTTCATGTGCCTGATGACGGCGCCGCTTATTTTCTACGAAGCAAACAAGCTGGAAGATGAGCTACTTCGAGAAGCACAGCAATTTAAGGTATGTATATTCAGACATTATCACTAGCATCCAACAATAACGGTAATCCAGTGCAATTTCTCAGGTCACTACAACACTGTTCATAATATATCATCAGTTACTATCCATCCTAAATATCCTCCATCTAATAATATATCATTGTAGGGATGACAGTAAATAAATTGAGTTCACTTCTTTATCAGGTTAAGATGAGTACGGAACCTGCATGTAGTGCAGAAACTTGACACTGTCGTTTTATATTCTAGGAGAAATCTGACAGCCTATGGAACACTATCCTAGACTTGTCTGAGTCTCATCGCTCTCCTCGAAGTGGAGGTTTTACTACAGACGGTGCCGGAAGCGGCGGCGGTAGAGGTGGAGGTGGGGGAGGAAGCGGCGGCGGCGGTGGATCTGGTGGGGGAGGAGGCGGAAGCGGAGGAGGAGGCTATGGAGGAGGCGGAGGAGGGAGCAGCGGTGGTGGAGGAAGCGGTAGTGGCGGGGGAGGTGGTGGTGGTGGTGGTGGCTGCCGTGAGTTTTACAATTTTTCGACTTTTAAATTCGTAGACACTACGTTTGTGTAAGGATAGTGATATAGGATGAATGAAAGTTTTATGCTGCTTGTATCATGTGTGTTATAATAAATATCAAAAAAATCAAAAAGCATCATCATACATACAAGATCATCATCATACACTTAAACTATCGAGTTCAATAACACAGGAACTGCTAGATGTTGTAAAAAAATTAAACGATGCGTAGCTAGGGTATTCTTCTGAAATTTTTTCCGGGGGCTACCCGGGGATTTCTTGGAAGGGATTTCTGTAAAAATGAGCCAAAAGTGGTATTTTTGGCGTATTTTGCAAGTAGAAACGCAAAAAGTGCTCAAAAATGCCAGGGTTTAGGCTAAAAATAGTCATAGTAACAAAAAATCTTCGACGAAGCAGGAAAATTTGCCTATTTTTGTCGAAAATTTGGGCACCCAAAAAATCCCGGAGGAAAGCAAAAATGGGGCGGAAACGATTTCGGGAGGTATATTCGGAGGGAGGTCAATTCCGGGGGCACCCCCCTCGTAAAAAATACGCTGATGTCAGACTGTAAAAATTTTAATGTTAGAACGCAAATTTTAATTTTAGAGTGCAGCGCTGCGCAAGGTAGTGCTTGTCCACCTGGGCCTCCTGGACCACCAGGGTATGTCTTCACAATTATTTTTGGACTGCTACAACTCTTTCACTGCAGATACGCAGTGACAGACTAAAACAGACCTATCGTATTCCAACTAATGAAAATTATTTAATTTTGGTCAAAGTTAACTTCAGCATGAGTAACAGTCAGTTCTTGTGATAGATTCACACAGCAAAATGACAGAGAAACAGTATGTTGGCTGAAATCTTAATATAATCTTAATCTTAATAATCTTCGTCTTTACTTAGATCTCGTAAAAATGCAATTTTTCAAGTCGGGTATGTATTTGGTTTCAGACCTCCAGGGGAACCCGGTGATGCAGGAAGCAACGGACAAGCCGGAGCGGATGGTGCAGGTGCAGACGCCGGTCCAGCACCAGCTCCGGCTCCTTGTCCAGTATGCCCACCAGCGGCGCCTGGACCACCTGGCCCACCAGGTCCACCAGGTAAGTATATATACATTGTTTAGGTATGCAGATTTTTTATTTAAGAAATGGTATTCCTACACAACTACATCAGCAGTTATGACTAAAAACTCAGCACAGGTACCATTTGTTTGTATCTTTTCTTCACTAATGACAATAAAGCCGCATGAAGTTAACAGTGCTATCATAAGCTAAGGAAGAAAGGGCAGATAGAAATTGGTGTCTGCAATTAGAATATCGATAATTTACTTTTCATAGTGTATACTTAAGAAAAGAGAGTTTAAACATGTTGCTGAGGAGTATTAGTCTATTTACAGTGTTTTTGGATGCTACTGCTAAAAACTGAGCACGTATGTGCCAGAGAAAAAACTTTATCCGAGTAAGTACAGCGTGTCGGCACAATCATCTCTGAACCTTCACATTTCAGGTTCACCAGGCCAGAAGGGTCAGCCCGGAATAGCGCCACCACCTGCACCCCCAGCAGGTCCAGGTCCAGCTGGACCAGCAGGAACACCAGGCCAGCCCGGAAGCGACGGCCAGCCTGGAGCTCCAGGAGGTCCTGGTCAAGATGCCACCCAAAAGAAAGGACCAAAGGGAGACAAGGGCCAGCAGGGTATGGCGGGGGCAGCCGGGCCATCCGGCGGACCGGGTAACGGTGGAGCTGCTGGTCCGGCTGGACCGGCTGGCCAGCCAGGCAAACCTGGAGGTGACGGAATGAATGGAGCTGAAGGCATGCCCGGGAAGCCTGGTCCGGCCGGCCAGCCAGGCCACGATGCTGGCTACTGTGCCTGCCCTCCTCGTACCGGAACTGGGTACCCAGCGGAACAGAACGGAGGAGGTAATGGTAATGGTGGTGGAGGCGGGAACGGCTACCCAGGCGGAAATGGAGGAGGAAATGGAGGCGGTGGAAACGGATATCCATCCAGCAGCAATGGATACCTCGTTGAAAGCAATAAATCAACAGTTTGATCGTTGTGTAAACAACGGAAACATTGCAGAGGTAACTGTAATGCTCCAGTTAATTTGCATACGTATGCGCGTCCCATGCGTTTTGTAATAATACTTTTGTAAGGATATTTCCCATCAATAAAGCAGCATTTAGCACATAATAAAATATGTAACGTTTAAATCGTGAAAAGCAGGGAAGGCTGCACGGCCTGGGCTTATTCTAGTGGGGGGGGGTTGGCGCCCCCCCATAAACACCCTTCCCCCCCAAAAAATCGTTCCCCCCCCCCAAAAATCGCCCCCCCCCCAAAAAAGTGGGTGCCCCTTTTGGTACCAACTTTTGCCCTGAAAAAATCGCTCAGAAGGCCAAATTTTCAAAAATTTTCCGGCTTCGCCGGATATTTTTACTCAATTTTTGCCCTTTTCAACACTAAATCTGCTTATTTTTGCTATGAAAATCAACTTTTATAGTATATGCCAGAAAAATAGCGCTATTTTTAGCATATTTTTCGAAAAATTTTCGCCCCCCCCCAAAAAATTCCTTGCCCCCCCAAGAAGCCCCCCCCCCAAGAAAAAATCCCTAGAATAAGCCCAGCACGGCTATACTGTACGTATCTAAAATCCCCGAAGAGTAAGTAGAAACAAGGTACGTGAACTGAAGTAAATGAATTACGAAATCTAAGGGAAAACATAGGTTAACACAAAATCGAAGGAAAAACAGAGTTAACAATCTGGCTTATTTTTACTGGGGGGTGTGGGGGGCCCCACCCCACTCGGCAACCTCCCCTCCCCCCATTCGAGGTTCCCCCCCATAAATTTTGACCTCCCCCCATAACCCAAAAAATTGCCAGATTTCACCATTTTTACCCCAAATTTTCAAAATTTTTCCGGCTTCACCGGAATTTTAACGAAAGTTTCGCTATTTTAGCGTAAAAAAACACCTAAAATTAGTCATTTTAGCGATTTTTGGCAGTTTTTACACAAAAAACGTAAAATTCGTAAAATTTTTTCAAAAATATGCCCCCTCCCCAATTTTGGAGAGCCCCCCATCGATGGGGGCCCCCCTTTGAGCCCCCCTTAAATTTTAAGCTAAAAATAAGCCAGACAATGTCAGTGTCATCAAACCGAACCTGCAGCTAGGAAGGGCTAAAGCAAGCGTCCTAATGTCACTTGGACAGACACGTACAAGATTACTTCACAATTTTGAGAAGTTGCCTTCGTTGTCTCCACTCGTATTCAACACCACACCGAAATAAAGTCACACAAAAAATGACAACTCATGACTCGTATTTAAACACTATAGGACTCTACTTCGAGGTGAATTTACTGAGTAAGATTTGTGTAATGGAAATAAACGACAACAGAGAAAGGCGGTTAAGTGTAATAGGAACGAGTTAAGTTTCGTGCCAACTTTTTTATTTCTATTAAGTGAATACCTCCCCCCACACCTTAATAATGATAACTATAGATTCTTCTGTTCCCTTTAGAATTTAACAAGTTCAAAGGCCACAGAAATTTCATTTACATACCAGTCACAGTCATAACATCAGATTTGGCCGCAGCAGGCGTCTCAGTGAGCTCCTCCGTTCTAACCATCTTCTCCAAAGCAGCCAGCTGATCCTTGGCAAAATCGCTTTGAATGGAAGAGGTGGGGTGGTGGGGGGGGGGGTTGGGGGGGGGGGGGGGGGGGGGGGGGGGGGGGGGGGGGGATTAGAAAAAAAGGGGGGGGCTAAAGTTTTAGGAAACGTCACAAATAGGTGTCCGATCACGTAAATATTGTGGATGGGTATTTTAGAAAATTAGTTCATGGGCAGTTTATTGAGAGTATTATGTAAGTTTGAATTTACCTGTCCGAAGTGTTCAGTGAAGGAGTATTTTGGCCTGCCATTACTAACAAAATAAAGTGAAAATATAAGTATACTGAGTGATGAAAACAAAAACAGAATAGCCAGAAATGTAATAAATTAAAATAACAAAAATACACTTTATCATGCAAGGAGTTTTAATCAAACATCAAAAATCAAAAATAGGGTTGCTGGGATTTTAATTTAATAGGCAAGTTGAGAGATGTTCCAATTTGGTAAGATTTAGATTATACTCTACAATGTTATAAAAGATTTGAATCTTTCGGCCCTAATCCCTTAGATTCAAAGCTTTTATAACCTGAGAGTAAATTGTACAAAATAGGATTAGGTACCGAAACCATCATCAGAGGGATCCGTAAGAAACAAAATAATAACTAAAGGATATATCGTGATTGGTAGTGGTTGGGCCAGCCTAGTATAGACCTGGAAACGGTACCTGATAGGGGTGTAGGGCAACTCGCTCAGTGCCAAATTACATTAAAGCAAAGGCTTAGACGATTGTAATTAGACTTCGAGCATAGCTCGATTAGACTTAGGACAGTAGTCCTGAATTAGACGTATTAAGTGTATTAGTAGTGATGTTACAAGATATTGCACGTGGTAAATATGTTAGTAATAGTGCAGACAGTGTGTAGGTAGTGATAAAATAGTGAATAGTGATAGCTTAAATTACAGGTACGGGCAAAGCCCCAAATTAGACTTTTGGGCGAAGAACCCATTAGATTAGACCGTCGGCCGTGAGGCCAATAACAGAGATACTTAGTTAAATTTACATGAGATGAGCTGGACAGAGTCCAATATTAGACTGAAGAATAGAAATTAGACTACTGACCATGGGTCAGATTATACTGTGCGTAGTATGTTAATAATATCATCGTGGGATATACGCAGAAATGTCTTTATATGTGGATCATTTCTTGTGTTTAGTATGCATTGTTTTACTAGTTTCTTAGAGTAGCCTCTTTCTATTAGGCTGTTTGCAAGTTCTTTTGTATGCTTAATGAAATATTCTTTGTGACTGCATATGTGAGCTATTCTTTTTATCTGACTTTTTATCATATTTGTGAACACATGTTTAGAGATATTTGAATGAGGTACTGGGAATCTGAAAATCTTAAAATCGAAATCGTTTCTTTTGTCATATAACTGAGTTTCAAACTGGCTCGTGGAATTTATTAGTATGTCTAGATCAAGTACATTCGCGCTGGTTTCAGTTGTGTTGATTTTATTTAGTTCTAGTTCTTGAGGATATATGTTATGTCTTTGTCCATCAAAATTTTGCTTACCATTATTTTTCTTATCACTAACTGTGGTAATGTCGTCAATGTATCTATATACATATTGTAGTGATTCGTTTATTGTTAGTGATTCATTATTTACGATGTACTTGAACTCTAGTTGATGTAATGTAATGTTGGCTATGGTAGGAGCTGCATTAGTGCCCATAGGAATTCCGATTTGTTGTTTAAATGTTTTGTCGCCTATTGTAAAGTACGTATTGTCAATAAGAAACTTAGTTAGTTCTATGACATCGAAGTAATTATAAGTTGTGTATTTGGGATCTCCATTACCCCAGTAAATCCGATTACCTCTACTATGCATTTTATTGTGCATTGTATCCTTAATGAAATCGTGGATGTTACTATTAATAGTGTTATGTTCTAGTTTAGTGTATAGTGTGGTGAAATCGTAAGTATTAATGGAACATGCTCTATTATTGACGCTGAGCTTTTTTAGTGTTTCGAGTATTACTTTATTGCTATCTATTATCCAATAGGGATTACATCCATATTTATGTTTATATATGTTGCACATCTTTTGTCTTTTCTGACAGAGTCTTTTTAATATTTTATCTAAAAGGATTGAAAGTTTTTTAGTAGGCGACTTGCGACTGGCTATTATAGTTCTGAATTTAATTGGATTTTTGTGAAATTTAGGGATCACATACATGAAAGGTAATGCAGTGTCATCTTTTTTGATGTTGAGTTTGGAGTGCATAGCTTGCATTTCAGTGATAATTTCTGAATTACATTTATTATTAATTGAAACATAGGTGTTGTTGTTATTATTGCTGTCGATAAGACCGACTTCTTTAAGTACTGTGTATATGTAAAATTGCTTACATATTATTGCGAAATTTTGAGGTGCTTTGTCTACGAGGGTAAATACAAAATCTTCTTGGTATTCCTTGATTTTTGTGTTGAATTGAGTTATGTCATAATAAGTTGCTTTTACGTCATCTTTCAGACGTTGTAGAGATTTATTCAAGTTATTGTTTACCTCTAATGCCCAGTCTCTAAGTTTATCTATGTCCCATTTATACTTACGTTTAATTTTAGTAATGTATTGTGTTATAGATTTGCCGAAGGAGTTGTATATTGTATTTGTATTGGGTTTTTTGTTAAATCTGTATTTTGGACCAAAGGTTAAGATTTTCTTAATAGTATGATCATCTATAACATCTGTATTCGAAGTTATTATATGTTGATGATGTTTATCCTTGTGTTTGGATTTGTGACAGTTACAGGTAAATCCATTCTTTTCATAGGACTTTATAAAGTCAGTACAGTTAATGTTTGTAATAGTCTGTCTGTAGTTAAGAACATCTTGAGCTATTGGTTTGTTATATTTATAGAATATTCTAGGTTTGGCAGTTGATTTTATATGGTCAGGATATGGCCATTTATGGACACTAGCTTCAAAAATAGAGCTGAAGTTAAGTTTGTCTATGGCTTTTGTATTAAAACTGATTATGATGTTGTCTTTTGTTTTCTTGTTTTCGATTTGTTGGTTTTTGAGTTCTACTCTGTATTCTGTTAGGTCTTTAATAAAGTCGTAATAAATATGATTTTTGTTAGGTTCATTGTATAGGGCTGTTTTAATAACGCTTTGATGATCACATGTGGTGAGTAATTTATAAATTTCTTTTCTGGTTTTAATATATAGATGATTTAGATCATGTTGATTAATAATTTTTGGTGATTTGTCTTTTCTGTTAGTACGATGTTTATTGATTTTTTGGTTGTTAGTGTTAATTCTTAGGTTATTAAGGGTGGACAGTTTAGGATTTTCCCCGTAAAGAAGTTCATTTAGACCATAAGGATATTTGGTTTTTAGTTTTTTTATCCAAAATTTTTCCCGTTCCCTTCTGTGTTTAGTGTTAGTTTCTTTATCTACTGATTTTGGTAGTATTTCAATTATTTGGACCGAGAAGGATTTACATACCCCCATATTGAAATGAACAGCTAATCTTTTGCAGTTTGCTTTAAGTGTATTTTTGATACTGTTTCGATGTTCGCTTATTCTTTTTGAAAATTGTCTTCCTGTTTCTCCGACGTATTGTAGACCGCATTGATCACAGGTTATGAGGTAGATAACATTATGGCTTTTGCAGGTGGCTGGCATGGCGGCGCTTGGAGTTAGGACATTGAATTGAATATCACTATAATAACCTGAAAAATAGTTTCCTTCTAAGTACTGATAACAACATTTACAGTTAGGGTGATTACATTTCATTCCTGTGCATTTAGTTAGTTCTTGAAACAATAGGTTGTTTAAGTTAGTGTTAGAATCATTAGAGTTCTCCTCCGAGTCGACGTCATAGGGGGTGCCGAGGTCCAGATCCGGGAATCCACCGATGGGGCATGTATCCTCCTCCCCTGCTACGGAGCCCCAGGAGGCATTAATATGATGAGAGACTGCCATTATGAGAAGAAAGAAGCCAAAGCAGGATCATGTGGTCAAATCCAATCCATGGTCATAGGGTGGTGGTCGACTAGGAGGAGTAATAGACGTGCAAAGGATGTCAGTAGTGTACATAGAGTTTATCTGTCATAGTTTTTTTTAGTGAGACTGTGAAAAGATTAAGTTTTAAGATTATCCTTATTTTAGAAAAAATCATTTTTGTTTGAAAGTATAGAACGGTTTAACGTCATCAGGTATCTACATAATAACTAAAAATTATAATACTACAAAATGATGTTCAAATTATTATTATTATGCCCTTTATTTTTAGGATTACGCAAAGAAAGTGGGATTTAATTTATAAGGGATATTGCGCGAAGCAAGACACCATTAACAATTTAGATATTTGAAGATAAAGAGCGTGCATAGACACGCCTAGCCAACCCCCCAGAGGAAGGGTAACCAAGTGCCATAAGGGGGAGGGGCTGAAGCAAGAGTTTTAGGAAACGTCACAAATAGGTGTCCGATCACGTAAATATTGTGGATGGGTATTTTAGAAAATTAGTTCATGGGCAGTTTATTGAGAGTATTATGTAAGTTTGAATTTACCTGTCCGAAGTGTTCAGTGAAGGAGTATTTTGGCCTGCCATTACTAACAAAATAAAGTGAAAATATAAGTATACTGAGTGATGAAAACAAAAACAGAATAGCCAGAAATGTAATAAATTAAAATAACAAAAATACACTTTATCATGCAAGGAGTTTTAATCAAACATCAAAAATCAAAAATAGGGTTGCTGGGATTTTAATTTAATAGGCAAGTTGAGAGATGTTCCAATTTGGTAAGATTTAGATTATACTCTACAATGTTATAAAAGATTTGAATCTTTCGGCCCTAATCCCTTAGATTCAAAGCTTTTATAACCTGAGAGTAAATTGTACAAAATAGGATTAGGTACCGAAACCATCATCAGAGGGATCCGTAAGAAACAAAATAATAACTAAAGGATATATCGTGATTGGTAGTGGTTGGGCCAGCCTAGTATAGACCTGGAAACGGTACCTGATAGGGGTGTAGGGCAACTCGCTCAGTGCCAAATTACATTAAAGCAAAGGCTTAGACGATTGTAATTAGACTTCGAGCATAGCTCGATTAGACTTAGGACAGTAGTCCTGAATTAGACGTATTAAGTGTATTAGTAGTGATGTTACAAGATATTGCACGTGGTAAATATGTTAGTAATAGTGCAGACAGTGTGTAGGTAGTGATAAAATAGTGAATAGTGATAGCTTAAATTACAGGTACGGGCAAAGCCCCAAATTAGACTTTTGGGCGAAGAACCCATTAGATTAGACCGTCGGCCGTGAGGCCAATAACAGAGATACCTAGGTAAATTTACAATGAGATGAGCTGGACAGATTCCAATATTAGACTGAAGAATAGAAATTAGACTACTGACCATGGGTCAGATTATACTGTGCGTAGTATGTTAATAATATCATCGTGGGATATACGCAGAAATGTCTTTATATGT
>JASAND010012542.1:0-31741 GCA_030248195.1 Trissonchulus latispiculum
TATAGCAGAAAAATAAACAGAAAAACCTGTTGTGGGCAACACATTCTTGCAGTAGCGCTAGATTATTATTATTATTAGTTATTCATCTCGTGACCACACCTGTCCCCCCCTCTAACTTTTGCTAGGGTGGCCCGATTGGGCTGAAATTTTCAGGGGGGTTAGGGGGTGGGGTGGGGTGATGACCCGAGGTGGGGGGTTCCCCCCTTGCGGTATGCGAAAGTACTCGATACGGTGATGCTGCATATGGTCAAAATTGAAAGTATCGACTGCCCAATATGGGGCTCATTCGAAAGCTCTCGTTGAGTAGATAAAAAGTTGTAATAGGGCCAAGCCCCGCCAATTGTACGAAAATTGAGTTACGGAGCTTCAGAGGTCAAAAATGGACAAAATCGGCCAAAATGGATCAAAATTGAAAGTATCGGAAACTGCCCAATATGGGGCTCATTCGAAAACTCTCGTTGAGTAGATAAAGTTGTAATAGGGCCAAACACCGCCAAATTGTACGAAAATTGAGTTACGGAGCTTCAAAGAGGTCAAAAATGGTCAAAATCGGCCAAAATGGATCAAAATTGAAAGTATCGGAAACCACCCAATATGGGGCTTATTCGAAAGCTCTCGTTGAGTAGATAAAAAGTTGTAATAGAGGCAAACCGCCAAAGTGTACGAAAATTGAGTTACGGAGCTTCAAAGAGGTCAAAAATGGTCAAATCGGTCAAAAATGGTCAAAATCGGCAAAACGGCTCAAAATTGAAAGTATAGGAAACCACCCAATATGGGGGCTTATTCGAAAGCTCTCGTTGAGCTGATAAAAAGTTGTAATAGGGCCAAGCCGCCAAAGTGTACGAAAAATGAGTTACGGAGCTTCGGGGAGAATGGCATAGGATAAAAATAGAATGATAAAATGGGGGAAGGGAAGAAGTAAGTTTAAAGAAGGAGGGGAATAAGTTTTAGATGGGAGGGGGAGAATAGAAATTAGGGGTGGGGAAATAGTGGAAAAAATGCCCTTGTACAAAAATAGCTATACTAATACCTGTTTATTTGGTTAAACAGTATTACACCTTGTCTGATCTTTCTTTCTGTTTGCCTATTGTCGTCTACGTATGGTGTTTTGTGGATTAATAAATAAACGTCAGAGCAAACCTGAACGTCATACCTAATGTAGTCCCCGAACGTAACTTTCAACTAGCGAAGTAGCGAGAATGGGTTGCCGCGGCATTTTCCGTTTATAGATGGGCATATCTCCCAAAAGAGGCACCTTTGCGACCCAGTATAGTATGATTCTCGTGTAGTCCGTATCGAGAGCTCTCAATAGAGTAGCATATTGACCATATTTAGAGTTGTTTAGATTTTTGGTCATTTTGGTAGATTTTGACCATTTTTGACCCCTTTGAAGCTCCGTAACTCAATTTTCGTACACTTTGACGGCTTGGCCCTATTACAACTTTTTATCAACTCAACGAGAGCTTTCGAATAAGCCCAATATTAGGTGGTTTCTGATACTTTCAATTTTGAGCCATTTTGGACGAATTTGATCATTTTTGACCTCTTTGAAGCTCCGTAACTCAATTTTCGTACACTCTGACGGCTTGGCCCTATTACAACTTTTTATCAACTCAACGAGAGCTTTCGAATAAGCCCCATATTGGGTGGTTTCTGATACTTTCAATTTTGAGCCATTTTGGACGAATTTGATCATTTTTGACCTCTTTGAAGCTCCGTAACTCATTTTTCGTACACTTTGGCGGCTTGGCCCTATTACAACTTTTTATCAGCTCAACGAGAGCTTTCGAATAAGCCCCATATTGGGTGGTTTCCTATACTTTCAATTTTGAGCCGTTTTGGCCGATTTTGACCATTTTTGACCGATTTTGACCATTTTTGACCTCTTTGAAGCTCCGTAACTCAATTTTCGTACACTTTGGCGGTTTGCCTCTATTACAACTTTTTATCTACTCAACGAGAGCTTTCGAATAAGCCCCATATTGGGTGGTTTCCGATACTTTCAATTTTGATCCATTTTGGCCGATTTTGACCATTTTTGACCTCTTTGAAGCTCCGTAACTCAATTTTCGTACAATTTGGCGGCTTGGCCCTATTACAACTTTTTATCTACTCAACGAGAGCTTTCGAATGAGCCCCATATTGGGCAGTTTCCGATACTTTCAATTTTGATCCATTTTGGCCGATTTTGTCCATTTTTGACCTCTTTGAAGCTCCGTAACTCAATTTTCGTACAATTTGGCGGCTTGGCCCTATTACAACTTTTTATCTACTCAACGAGAGCTTTCGAATGAGCCCCATATTGGGCAGTTTCCGATACTTTCAATTTTGACCATATGCAGCATCACCGTATCGAGTACTTTCGCATACCGCAAGGGGGGGAACCCCCCGCACTTCAGTCAACACTTCACCCCACCCCCTAACCCCCCTGAAAATTTCAGCCCAATCGGGCCACCCTAGCAAAAGTTAGAGGGGGGGGACAGGTGTGGTCACGAGATGAATAAATAATAATAATAATAACTAGCGCTACTGCAAGAATGTGTTGCCCACAACAGGTTTTTCTGTTTATTTTTCTGCTATAACTTTCGCTAAACGCATTTCCAGAAAGTGCTGCAAGCAGGAAAGTTGTTCAGCTCGACAAGCTCTTTCGATAGAGTACCATATCGACCACTTTTAGAGAAATTTTTAAAAATCCGAAATTTTCCGGGACGAATGTCTCGAAATCCGTAAATTTTCCGGAAATTTCGATTTCAGTTTCGAAATCAGCGTGGTCGATTTACCCTATGACCAACTTTTGAGTGAAATCGAAGACAAAAAATTTTTCGACCCAAAATCCGGATTTTCGTGAATTCCCGGATTTTCAGTTTTTCGGACATAACTTTCGCTAGACGCCTTTTCGGAAAATGTCGCAAGAAGGAAAGTTGCTCAGCTCGACGAGATCCTTCATTTGAGTACCATATCGACCACTTTTGGAGAAATTTTTCAAAATCCGGAATTTTCCGGGTCGAATATCTCGAAATCCGGAAATTTTCCGGAAATTTCGATTTCAGTTTCGAAATCAGCGCGGTCGAGTTACCCTATGGCCAACTTTTGAGCGAAATCGGAGACAAAAAATTTTTGACCAAATTTTGGATTTTGAAATTTCGCCTTGGTGTCCCCCCTTACCAACCGAAAAATTCCGGGATTCGCCATTCCCGGAATCCGGAAGGTATCGGAGCCATCTTGCTTCCCGGAGATCTCCTAGTCAAGGGCTTCAAAATGCGATATCAACCACCTCTGTACCCCTTCCCAATCTCGAGATCTAGGGGGGGGACAGACGGATAATAATAATAATAATAAGCACAGAACGATAACAAAGTGTTGCCCATTCCTTTGGAAAAGTGGGCAACACAATAATAAATCCTACCGGCATCAACGGGTTGTCGCAGCCATTTTCCTCTTATCTAAAGGGCGAAAACTCAGTTTTGGTACATTTTCAGGCTTTGGTGCTATTGAAACTTTTTTTCTACTCGCTAAGAGCTTTCGAATGAGTACCATAGAGTCTACTTTTGTGACAATTCTTAGAAATTTGGTTTTTCCGGGAATTCCCGGATTTTCGGTTTTTCGGCCATAACTTTCGCTGGACGCATTTCCGGAAAATGTCGCAAGAAGGAAAGTTGTCCAGCTTGACGAGCTCTTTCGTTTGAGCTCCATATCGACCACTTTTGGGGAAAATTTTTAAATTCCGATATTTTCCGGGGCGAATATCTCGAAATCCGTAAATTTTCCGGAAAATTTGTTTTCGGTTTCGAAATCAGCGCGGTCGAATTACCCTATGACCAACTTTTGAGCGAAATCGGAGACAAAAAATTTTTACGTTTCCCTTGGTCCCCCCTTACCATTTTTAAAAATTCCGGGAGCCGCCATTCCCGGAATCCAGGAGATATCGGGATGCCCTTACAAACGGGAGCACTTCAGGTCACCCTACAACTATGGTGAGAATTTCAGCCCGATCGGCCCAGCCAATCTCGAGAAAAAGGGGGGGGACACAAATGTTGACCGGAATAATAAATAAATAAATAAAGAAACTTAGCCATATCAAAGGGTTGTCTTTTTTTTAAAAAAATGCGACAACCCAATAAATCCTACCGGCATCAACGGGTTGTCGCAGCCATTTTCCTCTTATCTAAAGGGCGAAAACTCAGTTTTGGTACATTTTCAGGCTTTGGTGCTATTGCAACGTTTTTCCTACTCGCTAAGAGCTTTCGAATGAGTACCATAGAGTCTACTTTTGTGACAATTCTTAGAAATTCGGTTTTTCCGGGAATTCCCGGATTTTCGGTTTTTCGGCCATAACTTTCGCTGGACGCATTTCCGGAAAATGTCGCAAGAAGGAAAGTTGTTAAGCTCGACGAGCTCTTTCATTTGAGTACCATGTCGACCACTTTCGGAGAAGTTTTCCAAAATCCAGAATTTTCCGGGTCCAATATCTCGAAATCCGTAAACTTTCCGGAAAATTCGTTTTCGGTTTCGAAATCAGCGCGGTCGAATTACCCTATGACCAACTTTTGAGCGAAATCGGAGACAAAAATTTTTACGTTTCCCTTGGTCCCCCCTTACCATTTTTAAAAATTCCGGGAGCCGCCATTCCCGGAATCTGGGAGATATCGGGATGCCCTTACAAACGGGAGCACTTCAGGTCACCCTACAACTATGGTGAGAATTTCAGCCCGATCGGTCCAGCCAATCTCGAGAAAAAGGGGGGGGACACAAATGTTGACCGGAATAATAAATAAATAAATAAATAAATAAAGAAACTTAGCCATATCAAAGGGTTGTCTTTTTTTTAAAAAAATGCGACAACCCAATAATAATAAACGGACATACCCAGATGAAAGGGTTGCCTTTTTTGTGTAAAAAGCGGCAACCCAATAATATGCATTTTTTGTTACAATGCACTGAATCATTTTTATATGACAATGACATGGATTAACAAACATTTGAAATTTGTCTGAATGTTCTTACGGGGGTTTTCTCGTTGTTTTTGTAGTTTCGATTGTCTTTGAAATTAGTAGATTCGTATAAAACTCATTGGGCACTGTCGATAACTAACGCCGATATACGTACTATTATGCTATCTTTCGCCCACATCATTAGATTGCGACAATGTTGCAACTGTGTAGCTTCTGCACGAAAACGAAGCCTTTGGTAACGCTTCCAAACTGTCACATAGGAAGGACCACTTTCGGAGGATTAATAATTTATCTAACCGTTCTAAGATAAATTTTAGCTTTTCAACTCCAATGCCGTTTATAAATCGTAATATGTTGTAGGAGTTAAGCCAGTCCTATAGCTAATGGCTTTGTGTATTCGTGTTGCAGCTACGTATTGTCAGCAGTGCAATCCATGCCTACGTTAGTGCTGTACAAGGCATCTACAATGGCAATGTTGTGGTTGATTTGAAGGAGTCTATGTCCAAATCGTATGTCGGTATTACGTTCGGAAGTTTTTACACTAAGGCTTGTGACAAGAAGAGTTAAAGTTGAAAGTAGGGTGTGCCAAGACAGTTTTCTTAAACTGATGCACACCTCAACTAACCCATTTAATAAGTAATTATTGGTGAAACTTTGTTTACTTACTTAGGGTTTACTTAGGGGCGGGACAGTCGATCCATTTGCATGGTTCAACTCCAGCAGGATAGGATCATCCCACTGTGATGCCTCTGGTTTGAGGCTTTGCGTCCCGATATTCAGGGGTATCCGTTTTCAGGTCCACAAGGTATCATTGGCATCAATCTGTCGGCCCGGGGGGTTTACACGCAACTCAGTTTGCATACATACATTACATACATTTACAAAACAATAGTTACAATGCAAAACACGACAATTGTACAATAGCCACGACACCACTAACAACGACTACATTACAGTACAAAGGCTGAAAGAGCTAATTGTTGAGTATTACTAGTATTACTCCACAAACAGTTTCTAGGGTACTTGTGCACAGGCGCGTAGCCAGGGGGGGGGGAATGGGGGGAATTCCCCCCCCGAAATTGTGTTGCCCCCCAGGAATTTTTTCCTGCTATGTGTAAAACGCCCATTTTTCAAAAAATTTTCGCGCCTTCGGCGCGAAATCAGTGTATTGTACCGTTATAATACGTGTTTTGCGCTTAAAAACGAGTACCAATTACTCTATTTGGTGTACTTTGACCACCTTCTGCATCATTTGGGTGCATGAAACGCACTGCGCTTTAAAAATTATCGTAATTTCAACAAATACTCTGTAAAAATTCCACGAAGGCCACGAAATAGGAAAATTTCTCAGCTTCTGGGGGGCTCCGCCCCCCAGACCCCCCAAAAAATTTTGCATTCCCCCCCCCCGAAATTTTTTTCTGGCTACGCTAGTGCTTGTGCATACCCCAGAAGTCTTTCTTGCTGCCCGCTAACTTTAGCGAATTTTAGCAGCTCATAGGGAGAGATGGTCATAAGGGTACCAGTGTCCACTATGGTATCTCCAAGGTACTCTAAACGTTTTGTTGTGAGGGCAGCGCACTCACAGACAATGTGGATAGACGTTTCGTTGTCTTGACCACAGAGGCTACAGCGGCCATCCGCAACCAGACCCATTTTGAACAGATGGTAATTTAGCCCAGTGTGACCCGTAAGAATGCTAAGGATAGTTCTAAGACCCACCCTACTGAGGTTAATTAACCTGTGGGTTAATCTTGTTCCATCCCCAATCACCCTACGGAACTGTCTGCAGCCAGGCAGTCTGGCCCAGTAAGCAATTTGCCTATTTTTAAGCCACTCCAGTATGTTTCTACGACCCAATGTAGGGGAGATACTTTCCGCAGGTTCCGGGCCGATGAACTCGGTGCCAGATCCTTGCCGGGCGAGTTCATCTGCTCTTTCGTTTCCCGCAACGCCCACATGTCCGGGCACCCAAACCAAACTTACAATGTTTGACTGTCCAATCTTGTTAAGACAATCAATACATTCCTTTACCATTTTTGACTGCACCACGACTGTCACCAGTGCGGATAGGGCTGATTTACTGTCTGAGCAAATATAGCCGGAAGAGAATGTGAAGACAGACGTAAACTTTGTTTATGCATATATATACGTATGTAATTATTGTGTGTAGGGACCCACCAGTGGAATTGTAACACTGTGCCCCATTTTAGCGTAACTGTATGCGATTTGAAAGTTAATATAACTCCCTGGGAGGGTGAATGAAATGAATTGGTATGCTACAGCCTCCCCGCGCAGTCTGGGTCCCACGAATATCTTGCATATGAACATGGATTGGTAAAAATGATTCGAAAAGCCTGGATGCAGATATTCGTAGCATGTGCGGTCTAGATCCCACCAAGTTAGTTCTGGGTAAGTAGGCGAGATGTAGCATACCTGTACGCTAGGGGACAGCTTTTGCTATTGAAAAATTGTATATATTAAAATTTTTCATAAAGTTGAGCTCAAATTGGATTTGACTTCAGTGAAAAGATATATATATATATATATATATATATATATATATATCCGATACTTTTTTGGTAAAACACTTTGAAATTCTGTACATATATATATACGCACGTATTGTACGTGTATATAAATTTTCTTTTTATCGTCAAAACAAATTTTTTTCTTAAGCCAATATTAAAGATTGGGCATATATTTTGCATCAGCAGCAATGATGCGTACATTATGTGTACATATACATTCTAAAATATTCTAAGTTCAAAGAATGCCTAATATATAGTTGTTTCTATTTCGCGTAGGTTTCGACCAAAAGCTGGGGATTGCACTTGTTTGAGGGGCAACTGAGCAGCTATTACGTACTTTTCATGCTCGTACGTACGTACGTATATACGTACTTGTATTTATGTATAAAATATGAAAGCTTTAATTTATATGAATTACTGAAGTAGCCTGTCTAGTCTCGCTTTTGTGAGTAGTAGGGACCAGGGGCGAACAGGTGCAATCCCTGAGGTGGGTCCACAGTACCGAGGCAAACGTGAGCATATATGTATAAACATATATTCATTGAAGGTTTGCGTACTGTGGGGCGGTTGTTCATGTCATTCCATTTCCATTTCCATTTCCAAAGGACACAGTCTTTTGCAAATTGCAAACATTTTGAGAACACTTACTCGGTCGCGGGGGGTAAGCTTTTTCTGATTTAAAAAACGTGAGGTTCAAACCCTTTACATTATTTTAGTAGTTAAGCTAGTTTGGAAGAACTTACGTATAAGAAATCATGCGGGCAATTGTTAACATTTACTGACAAATTTAACTAAACATTAACAATTTTTCCTCACTCAAAATTTGCTGAGATGTCTCTTTTTTCCTTCTCTATCGTTCAGTCAGGGTCGCTCGTGTTCCGGCGCCCTCTTTGACTTGTGCCAATGTCCTGTTAATTGTGAAGAGTAGTATCTTACTTTTGAGTATTTTGAGGATACTTCGTTTATTTTACAGAAGTTTTAGTTTTCTTAGCAGGTTTTTAGCCTTGTTTTTTTCTGAAACCGTTTTTCTATTTTGTTTCAGAGTGGGTGGTCGTGCCATTGTTGAAATGCTGATCTATGATTTACCTGATCGATTGAAACTGGTCAAGTGTGATTCAATTACTTCTGATCAGCTGGAGAGATTGAGTGAAAATTTTCAGGTAACTTCAGAATTCATTACCACTTTTAATTACCATTAATTAATTACAGTACAGCTCATTTCCAAGTGATTTTGAGGCGAAGTCCCAAATCTGGCTAGATGTCGCGAAATTAGCGACATTTCTCCGAAAATTTCGCGAAGTGCCTCCCAAATCTTAACTAAATGCAGCCATACATTAGCGACATTTCCAGAAATTCGCTTTTGTGACATCGCCACAAAATCACTTTGAATTGAGTCGTACTGTACCCAATTAGTTTTTTACTAACGGGTAGGCTGAATCTTTCCGACTGAGAGACAGCCAGTGAGCTATGGTTCCTCTAACTCCAATACCATGGTGTACCTTGTCTTGTCTTTTCTTTTGGAAAAATAGCCGAATAATAGTTTCTGATATAAAGAGTCGGTCGCTTAGCTCTTCCTAATGTAGCCAGGCTGCAGTAATTATGCTCGAAACATTAAGACCGAAATCTCTTCGGATATGGAATTTTTTCAGTCCAGACTTTTGTTGTTGTTGTTGTTTAGGGTAGCCGTGCAAATGTTCACAATTCCGCTGACGCCCTGAACTTACTGGTCCGTCACAATGCGGAAAAATTTTTGGATCCATCCCTGCGGATTCTGGACGAAGCTGTGGACTATTTTCGAACCTTACTCAAGGATGCTGAGGAATTGATTCGAAGTGTAATATTGCTGGGTTTGCTATCTGTCTTCTTTAATACTAGCCTACTACTCGAAATCCCTTTTATAGTTTTCATCACAGTTACTTTTATTCGATATTTCATTTCAAAAACACTATGATTTGAAACATTTTGCGCCTTCCCGGCGCGTTTTGTTCACATCTTACTGTGCTAAAGACAGTCTTCGAACGTCCACAATCGCAGTCCATTCACTCCCGTTCCTGTTTTTTCCACAAAATTAATTCTGCTGCAAGCAAAACTTTGCTCGAGTGTGAAAACCATCTCCTGTTTTACAATCCCGGACACGCCCCTCTTCGCAGTTTCTGGACCACTAACCTTGTTTGTGTTTCTTTTTCTAGAAGTTTGCTGAGTATCCCAAGCTGAGAACTGCCATCCTATCTGCTGCTTTAGACTGTGTAGTGAAGCACACGTCCGGGCTAACTGGTGAAGTAAGCCTGTTAAATATTGATTCGATACAATAATGAAAATCCTGGTACCTGTTAGGATCGGTTTATAGCGAGAGTTGGGTTCGATTCTAAGTGTGTGTTAATGTGCGTCGTTCGCAAATTGTAACAGCCAGGATAACTATCTTATCTTATGAACGACAATGTGCACGCCTATCTGGGCTTATTCTTGAGAATTTTTCTTAGGGGGGCCCTCGGGTGGGGGGTGAAAATTTTTCAAAATTTTTCTAAAACGTAATAAAAATTGCTCTATTGTTATAGGAATCGCGAAAAATCAGCTGATTTAGTGCTTAAATAGACAAAAATCGACTAAAAATCACCGGCGAAGCCGGAACATTTTTGACAATTCGGACTTCTGAGCAATTTTCCAGGGCAAAAGTTTGGTACCGAAGGGGGTCCCACTTTTTATGGGGGGAATTTTTATGGGAAGGGTGTTTATGCCCCCCAATTAGCTCCGTGCGTCATCCTGCCAAAGCACAGCAACGAAAATGTGAATTTTTAAAAATCGCCATCAGATTATTTTAAATGCGGATTTCTCTCAACTCGCACAAGAAATTAGAAGTCGGCTTTACACATGCAAATTTTCCACAGCCTTCGAACAAAAGCCGCTAGTTTTAATAAAGATAAAAACAAAGATTTTCCATAAATATTCAAAATTTTCTGAAACGTTTTGAAGATCCTTAAGAATATTCGATATTTATTGTTTTTAGCTTGAAATTAGCTTGTAATCTGGCACTCCAGAAGCAAATCGAAGCCATTGCGACAATCGCAGAGAAAATGAGAAATGCTGGATAAGGCCGGGAAAATCTGTTTCTGCAACAATTTTTTTCTGAAAAACCCAACCCTGCCTCCAATATATAGATCCATTGTGGTTCTGTTCTGAGCTTGTTGCATATTGCTTTAAGATAACTGGCCTTTATTTTTTACTTTTTTCATTTTTCCTGTATTTCCATTTTTTAATTATTAATCTACGTATATTGTCATGTACTAGGTTGAGCATGCCATTGACCGAAAGACGCTGTTTGCCAACATGGCACACTTTGATCTTGACACTGTCTTTGGAAATGGCGTCAGCCTTCCTACCAGTGCTTTGGTGAGCGCTTTCTACGCATCCAGTTTTTTCAGCACCTTCAGCTTAACTCTTACTCTGTAACTCTGGTTTGTGTCTGGATTAGATAGGAAGAGTTTCAGCAGCTGTTTTGAGCGTATTGATATGTCGAGTCGAGTGTCAAGCTTTCTAGCTTAGCCAGAAGGGATTAAAGTTAAAGGTTAACTTTAACTCGATCCTTTTTAGAAATGAGTTAAAAGAAGTGAAAGGCAAGCAAGCACGGCCACACGAAAGAAGTTAAAGAACAGCACTGCTCTACTCTTTTCTAAATGAACTTTAGAGTTGTATTGTTTGGAATTCTGTACTCTGGCTTACATTTCCCCATCTGTTTGCTCTCGTGATTTGTTGTTTTTTTTAAATTTTAATAGATGCGTAATGCTCGACATAGAGAAGAAGATGCCGTTAATGACGTGAAAAATACCAATGAGAAATTGAGTACGTCTATTCCCAGTTTTGTATCTTTTTTAATAATTTTAGAATTTAAAGATGCCTTCTTCGTTATAATGATTAATATCTATCTAGTAAAATTAAATAATAGAGATTAACTTTTATGGTTGTCAATAGTTCAAGTTAAGGGTTACAGGTAGCTGTTTTTTCAACTTTAGCTAAATTTAGTGTACAAAAACTGACAGTTTTGACGGCTAAGACTAGTTTCAAATTTTATCTTTGCGAAGACAGACACAACCTTAAAGCTTTTTGTGCACAGACTTTTGTCAAAGACCAATTTTAGTGTTCGGATATAGTTGTTTGTTGGTTATGTTTTGTTAGTATTTTGTTGCTTGAATTTTGTAGTTTCTGGGATGCGTCGTTATGTGGAGACAATTTTGTATCGAGCTATTCATGAATCTGTGGGCGAATTGCTCATTTATGCCCTAACTAAGATTGTGGAGGTGGGCTATTTTGATATATTGAATAATTCCATTTAATAGCTTTTATTAAATTTAATAAGGAAAACTGGGAATGCGCCAGGGTGCAAGATTTAGCGTAGATTTAGATTTAGTTTAGCTTGTGACCAATTTGTAATTTTAAAAGTTTCATGTCTGATATACAAACAACACAATGAAAGTGAGTTATTTCACTGGAAACTATTAACAGTTACCAATCCACTGCGTACTTTCTTTGCAGGATTATCTCTATGATGATGTGACGGAAGCTCTCCGTGGGCAGGATTCCGCCGCCCTAACTGCGGAGGACGAGTCTGTGGCGCGACGGCGCACTGAGACTGCCCGTAGAAAGGAGGTAATATAATTTTAGACCAAGAGTAAATGATAGAAAGAGCACGACACCTACCCTTCCTTTGTCCTGTTACGTGCTCGGGTCACGCACGGTTAGGGTTGCGCCGTTAGGAAAGTAGCGGGCCGGGGCCCTCCCAGACCCGACCCGTAACACGGTTCCGGTCCTCTTACACGGCCTCGGTGGCACAGACTATTTCACAGTATTAGGATCTATTCTTCATTATCAATAATTGTAGGTATGACTTGCGTTACAGTTAGCTATCAATATTCATTTAATTTTTGCATTTGTTGTCTACGCTAGAACGTGCCATTTGTTGTTAATATTTTATGCTTTACATACGGGGCCTTTGCTAGTGCTAGTTAATCGAGTTAAACTCGATCCTTTTCTCGCCAAGACTAAAAGGCTAAAGGAGTTAATTTTAACTAGCTGGAGTTGCTAGAAAACACTGTTTGCTCGCGCGAAAAGAGGTTGAAATTAACTGGTTTATCCTAACCTGCATTCGTGCGCTCACAAAAAGGTCAAAATCCATGGAGTATGTAGCTCTGCTGCTTTTCACAGGCAAGTTTTAACTCTGCAGCAATTAGCATTCAGCTGTGTATCAGACCAAAGTGGACATCTAGTGGTACAAAGTTGATATATTTTAAATATTAAATTTTGGAAAATTTCCAAGTTTCGCGAAGTTGGCTTTATTCAGACAAACAGAGGAAAATTTTCAAAGCTCAAACGAAGCGTTGTCAATTGTATAAGCAAATAGGTTGTGTGCCTAAATATGAAACTCAAACTGGCGCTGATAAGTGACCAACCAGCACAGTACTCAAGACAAATTTAATTGTTTGAAAAGTTTCAAAATATATTATTGATAACACAACGGTGCATAAGCCAAAAATATCCATATGTGCAGCAGAAAATACAGAACAGTATTGTTATAAACTGAACAAGTCGGTCCGTCGGGCCGGCCCAGGGCCAGGCCCCGTTACACGGCCCCGGCGCTCCCCTAGTCGCGGTTAACACTGTTCGTCATGTCGTGTTTATTTACGTTTGAACTAAAACGCATTTGATTAGCTAATCGCCAACTAAGTGATCGCCCGTGAGGTGTCGGGAGAGGCTTAGGTTAACGTGGTAAGCGTGTGTTTATATGCGCTTGAACTGAAATGCATTTGATTGGCTGCATACCTAGCTAACTAGTCAATCATATGCATTTCGTTTCAAACGCATATGAATACATGCTCATATTAGCTGAGCCCCCCTCCAACGACGAGCTCTTTGGAGTCATCTTATACACGTAATTTTGACATAAGGTAGGCGATTAGCCAATCAGATGCCTACGGGCATATACACACATTGTGAACTGTGTTAACCGTGACCCCCGAGATTTCGGCCTTAATGTGCCGAGCATTTAACAGACCAATTATCTACAGGGTTGGGAGTCTCGGTCTCGGTGAAATCTTGGTCTCTCCCAACCCGGATTATTTATGAAGGGCGCTGTGTCATAGTCGTCCTATTATTTACTCTTGGGGTATGCGTAATATTATGCGTAATACGTATATAAGAGTGTGATAGCTAGCAGACTCACTGCAATCTGGTATGTGTAAAACAAAAATGTGCTAAAATTACTAGCGTGAGAACTGCGGCAATGATCGCAAAATTTGAAGCGTCAAAACGATCCCCTGCCCTGCCAGTTCTTTACTTTCAATCATGAGAGAAACGCTGATCTTCCTTCTCCTCTTCTCTCTCCCCTAGGTCCTGGTTTCAAGGATACACATTACACGGTGACACACGCCTCTCGTCTTTGGCTCGCTCTCTGTCTTTCCTGATCAGTGGTTCGATCCTACGGACACCACAAAGCGTTCTCAGCTCTGGCCAATCCAGCTATCCATCGTGAACTGGTCGGTATTAAACGGGTACCTCCACAATGGGAAGATAAGAGGTGTCTACGACCCCCTTCCACGGATGCAGTCATCACTTTGAGGTGACACTCCTGGCTATACTTTTGAGGATCGGGGGATGAGAACTGGATGCCGTCCTGTGCTGTCACGTAATTATTTCCATGGGCAGACCTTTACCTTTACAATAGGAAATTACACTCTATTTTACTTATTGGTGGATCAGATATAAACCTGATGACCCTCCCGTGGGCGCACCCAGCGAGAGGGTTTTGGGGGATCCGACACACCCCCTTTTTGTTCGACCCCCCAGGGAACTTTTGGGGGAGAAGGCACAAATTGAGCTACTTTCAGTGCATAAAACTAAAAAGTATGAAAATTTTTCTCGTCTGCGGCGCTTTTGTATATCCATTTTTAAAATTTTCGTCGCCTGTGGAGCTTTTCTAGCTTAATTTTAAACCATTTCATGCGTGTGACACTATTTTGTTTCGACTTTTAAAATTTTTTGCGCCTGCGGTGCTTTTGTTGCTTAAGTATTGTAATTTTTTGCACCTGCGGCACCATTCTGTCTCGAACATTAAAAATTTTCGCGCCGGCCGCGCATTTCTAGTTCAAATCTTTTAAATTGTTCTGCTTTTTATTCAAATCTTTTTAACGTTGCCATTACAAGTATTTCTATTTCAAATAATTTCTCAACTTTTATTAAAATCTTTTTAAACGATTTCTTTACGGATTTTTCATAATTTCAAAAATTTCTCAACTTCTGGGGAGTTAATACTGACTGTTTGCAAATTACGTCACTTGTGCTGCATCAACACTAAGCGCGATTGGCGGAAGCAAACGTTTTTCGGCTCGACCCCTCCCCCTTTTCTAAATCCTAGGTGCGCCCCTGGACCCTCAACTTGCAGCTGGCCCAGGCTGGCTGGCTGGCCGGATAGCTGTCATTGTTTTGAGCCGGTAGGCTTGGACAAACACCGAACGACTCAAGCCTATTTTACTGTGAAAAGACATGAATTGTGGAGTTTTAGCTTTCTTAGAAAGATTATCTCACGTTGTATTATTTTTATTTTAGCTGTTGGAGGCAGCAATTGGTGAGCTGGATAAAGTTATTTGAAAACTTACTACCTAACTTACTATGTTGCTAGTGAACAAATTGACGCTGTGCATAATTGTGTAATGTTTGCTCCAGGTACCGTAAGTTGTTTTACATGTTTTAATGGTTAGTTTTTTGGCTTCTTGTCCATGTTTGAACTGAATCCCTCTAAAATTCCTTTACTCTTTAGTGAAGACATTTATCAGATAGCTAGCCCGTTCTGTATATACTTTGTTCAGCAAGTTTTGAAATTGTCTGTTTGGTTTTCATAAAATCTTTTCACAATGGCCTTTCTAATTAGTTTTCGCCTTTATTGCCAGAAATTCCTCGACTTCATTTTTGTTGACTATCATTTGATTTTACGTTACGCTTCGCTGTAATAGTTACATTTGCGGTACTTGTTCGTTTTCCTTTGCCTGATGGCTGCTCATAATATTTTCTCTAACAAACAGTTCACGTGGTATATATAATTACGTTGGATGGTGTTTTGTTGTTACTGAAGTACGGAACTACGTGTATTTTTGCATTGTAAACTGACTTTTAGTTTTAGTTGCGATTTGTGTTCAGGTGCTGACTCTAAAGTTTTTCGTTTTTATCCTGTAATTTGTTGTGATTTATTTGTTCATATATCTAACGTTTGCTTTGTTCTCACCATAGTATATAAGTTGAGAACGTCCGGTGTTTCTCGGTGTTGTGGATATATTTTTGGCCTTTTCTAGCATTTTCTTAATGCTGTATATATTATGCTGTTTGGGTTTCTTTTAATCATTGTATCATTTTAAAAAGAGCTGTATCTCGGTGTTGTTGATATGGAAATGTTTTGGCTTTGTTTTTGTTAATCTGTCACTTTTTGAAGACGAGTCTACTTTTTTGTCGCCATGTAGCTATACTGCAGTAAAGAGCTTTGTGCTATTTAGTTTAGTTGGGTAGTATAGACGATTAAAGAATAGATGTTTAGTAGGAATTATGTATGCAAGAGTACATAATGTATTCTTAATGGAAATATGTTAGGATATTTTGGTTGAAATCAAAACTTCAGAGTGAACGCTTATACCGAATCTTGGAAAACAAACTTTTTCAAAAACAGCTTTGGAGCCTTTACAGCCATAGCAATGTGCTTATCTATATACTGTTGCAGAGCAAAATCGTGAAAGGGTTTAGTATATCTTGGCTATATAAGAAAATTTCTACATAATATAATAGGAGCTAGCCTGCTTCTTACAAGTTTCTGGAGCATATTTCGATTCAGCTAGATGCTAGAGAAGAAAGCTATTTTCATAGTTTACATTCACAAAAGGAAACAAGTAAACAACTTGGCAAAAGAAAAACCACATTTTATAAATTTCAGATGAGTGTAATTGTTAATCAAAAAGGCAGACCTGCGAATTAAGTGATTTGGTGTTTAAATTTAACTAGCTGAAAAAGGATTCTTTCTGTTCCTGAACCGTCTGAGCTAGTTCGTTATGGTTGAGGTTGAAGCAGCGGTGTCACGGTGCAAATCTTCCCCCCGGAAGTTTTGCACCGGTGCAAATCTTCCCCCCGGGGGGAAGATTTGCACCGGCAGAATTTCATAGTTATTAACATTATTAATAACAACCGAGATGCTAGCTGAGCTCTGGCTTAGAGTTTCGAAATTTTAAAATGCAGCTTAATCGAAACATAACTTGAAACAACGCGATGATGCTTCTTTAAACTTTAGCTTTCACATTTGACGGCAAATGGATTTTTCTACTGGTATGGTAGCTAAGCAAGCACAACAAAAACCGGAATAGCTATCACGATTCACAGGTTTTGCAATAAATAAAATTAATTGATTAAAATTGACCAGTGCTTTGTGGTTTGCTATAACACCATGAATGAAAGTTTCTTTGAGGTATTTGTGAATTTACTTTCATTTATCTGTATGAACTGAGGTATTTGTGAATTTACTTTCATTTATCTGTATGAAGTATGAACTATGAATTTATCGATGTCAATCAAACAATGTTTGAGCAAAATTAACATTGAAGTTTTAACTGTTTTAACTTGAGTAACTCTTGTAACTCAAAACTAGGATTTATCCTCTTTTGCTGTTTACTTCAAAAATCCAGTTGCACTTAACTCCATAAACTCCTCTATACTCTTTTGAGAAGGCCTTTAGAATTTAGATATCCATATTTGAGATCGCCCTCATAGGAAACATATACACAAAAAACGAAACCAAGCAAAGTTTAGATTCTTACATAGTAAGTAAAATAGCAATAATAATTGGTTAAGAAAGCAAGAATAATGTTTGGATGAACTAGGATTAAACTTTACCCCCCAAAGCCCTAATTGCACTTTGGCACGTCCCCTCCCAAACTTGAAGACGTCTAGAAATAAAGGCAAATTCTGATAAATTCAAATTTTTTTTGATATTTTAATCAATTTTATGTTTTAATCTGTCTATTATCTTAAAATTTGGTGAAAATGCGAATGAGAATCGTGCGCATATTAAATCAATCTTTTAAAAATTTAAAAAATTAAATTCTTGATTTTCAGGGGCAGAAAAACGGGATCCAAAAAGTTTGTCATCATCTTTGCTCAAATGTTGGTTCCAGAGGGTATCAGAAGCGTTTAACACGAATCTGAGATTAATTTTTGTACAGCTTTTCGTTTGCTCAATCTATCAACTTCATCTTACAATACATAAGCTAACAAAAAGCTGAATTGAAAAATGAATTCTGATGCATGATAAACCAAACACGTCTAGGAATGTTATGAATACAAGTGTTCCCAAATGAACTTTATCCCCCCAATGGGGTAGACGAGGATAATATTCAATTGATCCAGCCAGGTTTCAGTCATTGAACGTTATAAAATTCAAATGCAAGATACAGGTTATTTCGGCTTATTGTATTTGTTGAATTTAATTCATAATTCGACACAATTTAACCTAAGTTTTATTACAATTCAATTGAATTGACTGCCAAAACGACAGATTTGACGACGAATTGAACTATTACTTCATCTGTAAAAGCAAGTGACTGGCGAAAAATAATACGTAGAATTGTTAGAATTAATCTTAAATAGTTCCCAAAACTTTTGAATCATGTGTTGCTAACTTCATGGCCGCTCTGATAGCTGGTGCAAATCTTTCCCCGGAGGAAGTTTTGCACCGGTGCAAACTTCCGGGTTTAATATTTGCACCGGTGGAAAACTTCCGGGGGGAAGAAGATTTGCACGGGGGAAGATTTGCACCGTGACAGCGGCAAAGGGTAAGGACAATTTATGATGAGTTGGGCTGTTGTAGTGTTGTTTCAGTAACCGATTTTAGTTTACGTTTCAGTTTAGGTCGGCGGTACAAGACGGTTTCAGTTTCAGGTCTCTCAAAACAGTTTGTTTTAGTTTCAATCGGAGTTTCAGTTTCAGTTCGTTCGAAAAACTACAGATTTCAGCCTAATAATGAAGAGTACATAATGATAAGAGTCTATGCAGTGAAGGGCAAAACTATGCTGTGCGCGCTATCGGCTGACCCCCCCCCCACAAATTGACCCCCTCTCACACCGCCCCTATATGGGTACGAGGGTCGCTTCTTGCTTTGCATAATTACACGCTGAAATTAACAGGGGCCCAATTGGCTTAGTCTGACTTGGGCCACATCTGAATTGGGCCACAAATTTGATTGGTTGAAATTAACAGCTCTGACCAATCAAAATCTGTTGCATGTGTCTAGTAGACTCCGCCTACTTGAATGAACGCGTAAGGGGATTATATAAGACAAATTTTGGAAACTATACAAGATTTTGGAAACTACAAATTTTGAAAGTATTGAAATTTTACAAACTGTACAAAATAGGACAAATGTCAATATTTACTAGTAGGCTGCATTCCCTCCGAAAAATAAAACTAATGTTGAACTGAATAGACGTATTATGTAATTAAAAATGAAATTAATTTACGCCATAATTTAGACTATTTGTCTGCTTTTAAGTCATTTGACTCCAGGAATTAATGAAAATTAGTTTGGGTTTGTGCTGTCGTGAATTTAGAATAATTTTAAATAATAAAACTGTTTTGCAATTTATGTTTTTATTTAGAATAACGTAACTGTTTCATTTCCTAGAAAAATAAAATTTTACATCAGCGCTACAGTAGGACTTTTATGTGAGGTTTTTGAAAGGGGCGGAGTTTAGTAATTTGAATGACAGACTTACACTTCAATTTAGCCAATAGAATTTTGTGGCCCAGTTCAGATGTGGCCCAAGTCAGAATAAACCGCCCAATTTGGGGAGGGGGTTTAAGCGTGTATGTTTAGCACTTGTATGTAGAAAACATGTTAAGCGAGTGAGTGACCCTGTTTGGGACTATGTACCCACATAGGGGCGGTGTGAGAGGGGGTCAATTCGTGGGGGGCGGGGGGGGGTCAGCCGATAGCGCGTATAGCATAGTTTTGCTCTTCACTGCATAGAGTGTGACGCTTGTCATACTCTTATCATTATGTACTCTTGATAAATGCATAAATTATGATTATTTATACTTCCACTGCAGAGTATTAACGAAAAAACCGCTTTAAACCTTCAAATCTTCATGTTTTGAGAAAAGATCGAAACTAAATGAAAGAACAAACAAAACTAAAATTGTCACTACAGAACCTCCGACCCGAAAAATTCGGGCCTGAGGTGGTGATCGAACCCACAACCTTTGGCAATCTAGGCCAACGCTCTACCGATTCAGCCGTCCAGGAACAATCGAACCAAGCTTAAATTTGAATTCGTTCCCAAACTGTAGTCTCATTTTAGAAGACGCTTTCGCGCCAGCCCACACAGTCTGATGGGAGCAAAGCAAACCTCGACCTTTTCAAACCGTAATGGGCATGGGCAAGACAAATGAAAGAACAAACGAAACTAACATACAGCACATCCCTACAGCACCTCCGACCCGAAGAATTCGGGCCTGAGGTGGGGGTCGAACCTACAACCTTTGGCGGTCTAGTTAGAAAGAGAGAAAAGAACCCGAAAAAGAGCAAACAAATAACATACTACTTAGCATAGAACGGATAAACCGAGCTAGTGGGCACCACCTCCCGAAATCTCAAAGGAAGCATAGAAACAAAAAAACAAATTTAGAAAATTTATAAGAAAATGTTACCCCGAACGAGACCCTCAACAATGACCAATAACCCTCCCCACCACGGTTAAATCTAAATCGTGGAAAGACATAGAAATAAGGGATCTCTTTAACTATTTCCCCCCAAAAGACCCAATTTAACTATTCCCCCCCCCCAAATTGAAAAATGTACATAAACTCGTATTAAAGTAACCGCAAGATTAATATGCACAAATGGAGCTGACAACAAACGCATCTAATCAATTTGTAGCTAAAGACTTTAAATTTTCTAAAAATTTTAAAGAAGTAAAATTTTAAATATTTTGAATGTTAAAAGTATGTAACGTTTAACTTTCTTGAATTATTTAAGACGTATGCATTAGTTAGTTCATTGTAGAATGTGCATACTAAATTTAAGACTTAGCTTGAGCTAATAAGTTATTTAAAAATAAATATTTTCAATTTGAACGTAATGAAGATTATCTTATTTGTTATTAAGAATAGGTGAGAATCATCCAGGAAACTTCGGGTCTTTCCCATTATCCCCCCCATAGCTCCGAAGAAGTGCCGAAGAAGCACAATTTGACGGATTGACTTGAAATTTGGTAGGGGTAGGGGTCGGACCTGCTGATCTCAAAAATGCAAAAATTTTAAATTTTTAAAAAAATTTTAAAAATTTTAAAATTTTAGTTTGGTAAGGGGGGACGGACCAAGGGGAACCGAAAAATTTTTTGAAAAAAATTTTGCTGAAAACTTGTTTACAGGGGTTTTCTTGGGTGCTAATCACGAATCTGAAATCGGTTTTTCGATCCAGGTTTTCGTTAGCTCAGGATAAGCTTACATCTTAAGCTTAAAACTTTAGCTTATATTAAGCTGACGAAAAGCTGAATCGAAAAACTTAGTTCAGATTCTTGATCAGCGCCCCATGAAATCCCTGTAAACAAGTATTCAGCAAAATTTTTTTCAAAAAATTTTTCGGTTCCCCTTGGTCCGTCCCCCCTTACCAAACTACAATTTTAAAATTTTTAAAATTTTTTTAAAAATTTAAAATTTTTGCATTTTTGAAATCAGCAGGTCCGAAAACCTACCCCTACCAAATTTCAAGTCAATCCGTTAAATTGTGCTTCTTCGGCACTTCTTCGGAGCTATGGGGGGATAATGGGAAAGACCCGAAACTTCTATGACCTTTATTACAACCTTTAAATATATCTTAACACATGACCCCAATTTAACTATTTCCCCCACAAACGAGTTGGGGGGGGGAATAGTTAAAGAGATCCGAAATAAGTGCTAGAGGCAAACAGCAAAAGTAATTCAAAGAGGAGAAAAGGGGGAAACGAGACTAGATTAATGGCAGCAACTGATGGTAGAAATACACAAACCACGGGCCAAGGCAACACCAGACAAGCGTCGGGGACAGACTGCCAGCACTGCGGGCCGGTGCCGCTCTGCATAAGCGACCCTCCAACAGACCGCGCCATCACCACCCAAATCACCATATCAGATATCGACCCGTACCACAAATAGATCTTCCAAGGATCACCCATGACAGACCGGGACCAAGTGGCAGTACAGCAACAAAATACAGTACAGTTCAAGAGAGCACTCGCAGTCCAAGGGAGCGTCCGAGGGCGATGTCAATCTGAGAAAGACGGGAATACTACTACGGAGAGATACAAAGATGCCGGTCCGGGGTTGGCCGACCACCATTGATCTTGCTGAGGGCGATCGCAGGCGGCGAGCAAGCACGGATGATTAGCTATTTTAGGGATATTAGCAAACCAGAGAAGGAATTAAGCCTGCCATTTCATCAGTGTCCGGAGTATCACAATCCGTACAGTTTTAGCATAGTTTTCCTAGTTCACGAGGGTAGTTCTCTGGTGGAGCCTGAGCATTCGGAGGTAACTTTCCACTGCAACTGCTCACAGCCATGGGATCGTGCTGAGATTGAAGCGTGGACTGTCGATAGTCACAAAGGAAGGCCACATACGGAGTCCTGGTCTTGTATTTTCGAGTGCAACGGTTGTTCCGATTTTAAGGTTCTCTTAGGGCCTTTTCGCGAATGGGTAGAGTAGAGTAGAGTAGAGTAGAGTTAAAATTAACTCTTTTAACCCTTTTCATGAATGCGCAGGGTTAAATTTAACTCTGCCTGTTTTTAACTCTTTTAACTCTGCAGGGTTAAAAATCAAAGAGTTAAAAGAGTTAAAACTGGCAGAGTTAAAATTAACTCTGTGCATTCGCGAAAAGAGTTAAAAGAGTTAAAACTGGTGGAGTTAAAATTAACTCTCTGCATACGTGAAAAGAGTTAAAATATGTAATACCGTATTCTCGCACTTATGGGAACTTTGCTGAAATTTAGCATGGATCCATTTTAACAAATTATTGACCAATTTGCAGCAACGTTAAGCTTTTAGGGGTTAACGACATGGGTAAAATTGCAATTGAGGGGGAGCCAGCCAAAGATTTTTACGATTTTCATGAAAAGTTGTATATTTTCAGAGTTCGCTGAAAAGTAATCAGTGTTTCGGCCTATGTTTTTGTTGTTTCTTTTTCCAGCTTGCAATTTCGCTACAATAAAGTGCTAATGAATAGTTGAGCCGAAAAACAGGCATCCTGTTCGTTTGCTGAACTGAGACTACGACACAGCCCAAAAAGCCTTTGTACATATTTCAGCAAAATCGGATTCTCTTGGTTTTCCTAAAAACTTGAACAATTTTGGTCAATTTCAACTAAACTTTAATACTACAACAGATAGGTGCAGCAGAATTAAATAGAAAACTGTTTGTTTATTAAAATTCAGTAGAGACTTCAAATTTGAATTTAAATGGTTGCCCTTAGAATCGCAGTTGGGATAACAATTGATCCTGTACTGTTAATTCTGATGAACATAACCAGTGCAGCTATGTAGGTTCGCGTAACATTTGTCTAGATGTCCTTTCAAAAAGTCAAAAATTCAAATTTTTTAAAGTTTACAGTAATTTTCATGGCAAAATTAGTGCTTTAATTAACCCACTTTTTGGGAAAAATTGAGCTGTCGATTAGTAGTGCCTTTGTTTCGGCTTTTCGTGTTGCCAGCTCTCATACACGCTGCAAATTTGCATTCATAAAGTGGTGTTAAATAACCTACAAAAATAATTTAGAGGCTATTTATAATGATAATTAATTATTTTAATAGAATTAATTTTATTTAATTATTATTTCTAAAAATGCAGCATCTTCTAGACATTTTGTTTCAAACATTTCGAACATTTTGTTCGATCTATTTTAATTTTATTAAGTAGCCTATTTCGTTGCTTTAGCGTAAATAATGCAGCAGAATATTGGCAAAGCCTTAAGTATTTTTGAAGCATTATGAACCATCCACTGAAATTATGTGTTGCACATTCATTGGATAGATTATCTTGTTATTATTAAAGCTATATTACGCGCACAAAATGTGGCAATAACTATGCAAAGGATAGTAGATTTTAACTCGTTTAACCCGCGTGCTGAGACGCGGGTTAAAATTCAATGTAAAATGTCGTGAGCGAGTTAAAAGAGTTAAATTTAACCCATTCATGAAAAGGGTAGAGTTAAATTTAACTCTGCAGGTTTTTAACTCCACGTATCATTCGCGAAAAGAGTAGAGTTAAAAGAGTTAAAACTGGTGGAGTTAAAATTAACTCTCTGCATACGTGAAAAGAGTTAAAATATGTAATACCGTATTCTCGCACTTATGGGAACTTTGCTGAAATTTAGCATGGATCCATTTTAACAAATTATTGACCAATTTGCAGCAACGTTAAGCTTTTAGGGGTTAACGACATGGGTAAAATTGCAATTGAGGGGGAGCCAGCCAAAGATTTTTACGATTTTCATGAAAAGTTGTATATTTTCAGAGTTCGCTGAAAAGTAATCAGTGTTTCGGCCTATGTTTTTGTTGTTTCTTTTTCCAGCTTGCAATTTCGCTACAATAAAGTGCTAATGAATAGTTGAGCCGAAAAACAGGCATCCTGTTCGTTTGCTGAACTGAGACTACGACACAGCCCAAAAAGCCTTTGTACATATTTCAGCAAAATCGGATTCTCTTGGTTTTCCTAAAAACTTGAACAATTTTGGTCAATTTCAACTAAACTTTAATACTACAACAGATAGGTGCAGCAGAATTAAATAGAAAACTGTTTGTTTATTAAAATTCAGTAGAGACTTCAAATTTGAATTTAAATGGTTGCCCTTAGAATCGCAGTTGGGATAACAATTGATCCTGTACTGTTAATTCTGATGAACATAACCAGTGCAGCTATGTAGGTTCGCGTAACATTTGTCTAGATGTCCTTTCAAAAAGTCAAAAATTCAAATTTTTTAAAGTTTACAGTAATTTTCATGGCAAAATTAGTGCTTTAATTAACCCACTTTTTGGGAAAAATTGAGCTGTCGATTAGTAGTGCCTTTGTTTCGGCTTTTCGTGTTGCCAGCTCTCATACACGCTGCAAATTTGCATTCATAAAGTGGTGTTAAATAACCTACAAAAATAATTTAGAGGCTATTTATAATGATAATTAATTATTTTAATAGAATTAATGTTATTTAATTATTATTTCTAAAAATGCAGCATCTTCTAGATTTTTGTTTCAAACATTTCGAACATTTTGTTCGATCTATTTTAATTTTATTAAGTAGCCTATTTCGTTGCTTTAGCGTAAATAATGCAGCAGAATATTGGCAAAGCCTTAAGTATTTTTGAAGCATTATGAACCATCCACTGAAATTATGTGTTGCACATTCATTGGATAGATTATCTTGTTATTATTAAAGCTATATTACGCGCACAAAATGTGGCAATAACTATGCAAAGGATAGTAGATTTTAACTCGTTTAACCCGCGTGCTGAGACGCGGGTTAAAATTCAATGTAAAATGTCGTGAGCGAGTTAAAAGAGTTAAATTTAACCCATTCATGAAAAGGGTAGAGTTAAATTTAACTCTGCAGGTTTTTAACTCCACGTATCATTCGCGAAAAGAGTAGAGTTAAAAGAGTTAATTTTTAACTCTTTTCGCGAATGAGCATAGAGTTAAAAATTTTAACTCTGCTTAACTCGGCGAGTTAATTTTAACTCGTTTAACCCATTCGCGAAAAGGATCGAGTTAAATTTAACTCGTTTAACCCATTCGCGAAAAGGACCTTAGTTTGTGCAGTGACCCCTGGTACCGAACCGATCCGTGAGTGGCAGTCAAGCATCGTAACTGTCCCTGTTACACATTCATCAGTCACTATTTTCTTTCTTGGAGAAGCGAGGGGGAGTGGCTGAAATACGGAATCACAAGGTGGAAAAGCTGACGGAAGAAATCACCGTTAAAACCTGAGTGATACCATGATGCTAACACGGTTTTAGGTTATCAGAGACTAAGTAAAACGTTTTAACAACCTACATTCATATTTTGGTTCCAGGATACCGCAATTTAACATTTTGGCAAAGATGTATATAGTACAAAATAGTGTTTTAGAACGGCCGGGTTGAACCGGCCGTTGGCCGTTCTCAGCCGGCGGCCACCGGCCGGTTCAACCCGGCAGTTCTAAAACACTAAAGCCCGGTTCATACCTATTTTCCGTTTGTCCGTTTGTCTGTTTGTCTGTTTGTCCGAATTTCCGTTTCTCCGTTTCTCCGTTTTGCTGAACTCACAGATCAGTTCATACCTAGCTTTCCGTTTGTCTGTTTGTCCGTTTCCGTTTGTCCGTTTGTCAGTTTGTCTGGTTTGCTGTTATAAACTGATTCATACTTGTTGCTTACGGACAACCGGAAAAGTAGAGCAGTGTTGAAGTCTAAACGGACATGCCTTACGGACAAACGGACAACCGGACAAACGGACAAACGGAAAACTATGAATCAACAACCCAAACGGACAAACGGACAAGCGGACAAACGGACAAACAGACAACCGGAAAAACGGAAAGGTATGAACCAGTTTGTGAGCGGACAAACGGACAAACGGACAAACGGACAACCAGAAACGGACAAACGGACAGAGGCATGAACCGGGCTTAAGCCGGCGGCTAGCCAAACATATTTTTCAGTGCTTGAAGGCAATCTGAGCTAGAAAGTTGCAAAATATTTATATTATGCATTACAAAGGCAATGGAATCGGTTAACTTTATATATTCGGAAAAAGTTCACATTCAGTTTTGGATTTGTTTTGTAAACATCTGCTGCTCTGGTCAAATTGCTGTGTTAACTACAAATATTTGTGCTAGGCCGGCGGCTGGACGGCCGAACGGCCAACGGCCGGCTTGCGGCCGAACGGCCAGACACTCAGCCGGGCTGGCCGCCGGCTCAAAAGCCGCCGGCTTCCTGGCCGTTCTAAAACACTAGACTACAAAATAGTCCAGAGTATAAATCATTCTGGGGAAGAATAAAGAAAAGTAAAAACTCCTGTTCTCATTTCCTATGTAGACATCATCTTTGAGATGAAATAACTCTACAACTATAGGTCTTGATGTTTTAATCTTAAAATCGTTATAAACTGCAACATTTCGACAATAAATAAATTAAAATCATCTGAGAAAGTAAAAACAATCCAAGAATGGACTGTAAAGCTTGCTCATTCTCCATTTCCATGAGTTGTCACGACACAATTGAAATTAGTAATACACGCTTGTCGAAAGCGTTTATAAAATAGAAAATTCAGATAAAAATAGGAACTAATAGCGAAACCAAAGAAAAGCTCCACAACCAACAGTAAGACATCTGTCATTATATGAAATCGCACTAAGCCGGTTACATCTGCAGCGCACTTGACTTTCTTCGTTTCATTGGAAAACGCATTCATGACGCAATTATGACTTGTTACTAACACTGTGTTGACAAAAATGGGTAAAACCAAAAGTAGTTGCAAATAGCACAGTTCAACGTCTCTCTTATCCGCTGCTGAATTGTGACGAAGTTGTTTAGTAGACCTGTTCCTCTTAATTAAACCAACGATGACTAGGAGCGTTAATGTTGTCAATAATAAACTTCTTATCCATGTAAACGCGGTAATCAAATTGCTAAGCACCGGCATGTAATGTGACTGATAGGAGTTGATAGTAGTAAGAAAATAGTGCAGTTTTATGCAGGACAGTATTACTGAAGCTATTGTAGACGTACAAAGGAACGACTTGTTATTTACTTTTGCAAAATGCAGTGGAAACCAGAGAGCCACCGTTCTTTCCAGGGATACGACAACAGCGATATTGCTACAAAATTGGGCTAGTTGGTTCAAAATTCCGACACAAACCCGAAACAAAAGCAGTTTCCTACATAACAGAAACACCATTCTACCAATTTCAGCCACATCAATGCCTGCCAAAGCGCAAACAATGAGTTTATGATACACAAAGCTGAGTCCGCTGAAATCACACTTTTGAAATAAAATAGTTGCTAAAATGTTACCAATAAATCCAATAGTCCCAAAAACTCCAAAACTGGCAACCCGAAGCTGGGTCAAAACGGATGTTACGATTAAAGCATTTTCTACGCTAGCATTAATCTTGGCGTAACTGGAATTATCAGGAGGGCAGCCAGGGACAGACTGGTTTAGGGTAAACAGGAAATCATCAGCGATCAGTGACATTTCTCTGGAAAAGATATTTTGTAACAGAAATAAGTAAGAAAAAATAAATAAGAAAGAAGGCGAAGAAAGCAAAACATTCACTGGACACTAGCCAATTTCCAGGAACCGACCAGACCAGGGGCCAATTTCATAAAATCTTGCAACTTGCACTTGCACTTGCACTTGCACTTGAACAGCAAGTTCAAGTTGCCAGTGTTTCATTAAATTTTACAGCCAACTTGACATTTTTTGGTCAGTTTGCAAGTCAACTTGCGGAACTTGCAACTCAAGTGCAAGTGCAAGTTGCAAGTTGCCCGTTCTGTCAATTTTTGATTCAAATGTGGCATGCGGTTAAACGATTTTATAGTATTTTTTATTACTGTTATTAATTATTTTATATTAAATTATATATTTTCATTATTTTATTCTTTGATTGATATTCAAAAGATTATCGATATTTAGAAATTGGTGAGGATCCCTGTCCCTCCCCCAACAAAGCTCCCCCTTCCTCCATCCATCTTTACCCCGGTTTCTAACCCTTTGATCACCTAATTTTCCACAATATTTTTGGGATTCATTTTATTGACCATAGCATTTTTGTATACAAGACCTATTTTTGTACTTTCGTATTATGTATTTTTGTATACATAATATACAAGAAAAATAATATATTTTTAATGTATTGCAAGAACTTAAACTTTTTAAAATGTTATCATTTTTTCCTTAATGGCTATTTTACTCCTCCAACATTTTACTCCTCAACTTTTACTAAGGGACAAAGGTGGGGCCCACCAAAGATTTTCACGGTCGATTTGCAAAAATGGCTGAGCTGGCCTCAAACATTTTCCACTTACACTTATATATCGCTGCGAAGTTAAATTTTTAAGGAGATAAAAATTGAAAAAGTGCACAATTTTTGAAAATAATTAATAAGCTATGACAATACTTTCAGGTGAATGCGTTTTGTATCACAGATTTGAGAATTAATCTGTGAAAATCAGCTCAAAATTTTGTTGGTAGAGAGGGGGAACTACACGCCAACAGCCCGAGGGATTCTTCCCCTACTTAGCAAGGGGTCTACCCCTGAATAATTGTGATGTTTCATGGGAGTTTACAGCACTTATTAACAAAAGTTTATAATATATAATTTATTTTTCTAAAAATTGGTAAAAAAGACTGCATCTTTAGTGATTTTTAAGAAATTGTTTGCTAAAAACTGCTCGAATTGGCTTATAAATGTGCAAGTTTTGCTAAATATCGCTGAGGGGTCTACCCTTTTCTCCTACCGCCGAAAGGTCCATCCTTGATCCCTTTTCGCCGCGTTTATACCTTTTCGGGATTTTGTATCTTCTATTCCTCCATGTTATCCTATGATTGGGGCAGACAATTTGGTCAGATGGTTTTCAAAATTTTAAAATTTGGCTATGCGTTCAAAATTTAGATGGTGGGGTAGAAAACGTATGTATTATGAAGTAATTATGTATTATGTATTATGTATTATGTGGTAATTATGTATTATTACCCCTCCTCGTCCAAATTCACATGATCAACTAGAGTGTGATATTGTACCTCTCTTCTCTGTCCAAGCTAATTCCCGCGTGACATCAGCGGTAATAGTTACCCTTAATGTTTGGGGGGGCTAGTCATGGAAGCTTTGTGGTCGACCCCTGAAACCTAAGAGGGGGTCCCTCCCAACGCCCTCCTCCGAATAAATTATGACCTCATGAATTTCGAATCATAACCAAAAAATGTCAAGTTTTTGGTATTTTAACATGTTTTCTTCAAACCAAGTTCTGAGTTTCACGTTTTAGACATTTTTTGTACGTACACTGTTTCGAAGTGTTTAATGCTAACATTTGAGAAAATGCTTTTTTCAAAAATAACCACTTTTTTGCAAGATTTCGCTGATGTTTGGACTTGACAGACCTCCAATAGCATAGGTGTATTGGGGATTTGGGGTGGGGCGCCCCTCCCCCGAAATTCTGAGGGGCCCCCTTTTTTGAGCCCCCCAAACCCCCACGACTGATTCCAAACCTTCTCCAAAACTTTTTCTGTTATTATGCCAAAAATCGCATTTTCAGCTGTTAACTACCGGTTTACTGTCCGGTAACTAAACCGGCACTTAGATGGCGAATCGAATGCAGGTTCTACTAAAGTCCTAACCTAAGGTGCAACTCGCTCGAAGAAATGTAACAGCCCTAACTAAAGATGCCCTAATGAAAAAAGAAAGACTGGCATAGTTTAATAAGAACTTACGATGGGCTTTAATGGCAAACCATAAAGATTACAGCAAATACAGAGATGGCTCAATATGCCGACACACTTGTACCAAAGACAATGCAATACAATACTGATTACATAAGTATTTAAGCTACCTTATATAAGCTAGATGGTTGCTGTTTGAAGCTAATACATTCATCATTCATGAAACACAAATAGAGTAATTTAGGGCGGATTAACAGTTAGTAAAGTAGGTTTTTAACATATCCCCCTGGAAATGATTTTAGCGCCTGATAAAATTCCAAGATAACGAGAGTGCTACCGTAATTCGGATAAAGAATAAAAAGTAAATAAAGTCCCATTTCCAACTCCGTATGAGCGGACCTAAAAGGTAGTTTAAAAGAAAACAATTTCAAACAAACCAAAGTAAACCCTAAATAAACCTAACTTAAAGATCCAAAGTAACAAAAAGTTCAAGAATTTAGTTTGTCCGAAAGATAACAATTTTAAGTAATCCTAAACTCACACAACTAAACCACGAATACAACTACAAATATCAATTAATCATCCCCTGGCGAAAAATACGAGTGCCCACGAGTAATAAACACAAAAGAACACGTATTCCCTGACAAAACCAAAGATAATTCCAATAACTATACAAAATCAAAGCTAACTACACAAAGAAGGATAGACAGAAAAAGAGAAAATATCTACGTACTAACAAACAACAAAAATAAAGCACAAAATTTAAAGACACAAATCAAAAAAGCAAAATATTATGGCAGTTAAAGTTGACAGTTCTTTGAAATGATGGCTGATGGTATACCTTGACTCTTGAGCAGTTGAGCACCGTTGGAATGCACCGTAGAGATAGAATAGAGCTGCACAGCTGAAAAATAAAGCATTCACAACCGATAAAATACTCGTATCAAACCAAGAGAGTCAATGCCTTTTAAGAACAGAGTCGATAGAAAAGAGAAAAGATAGAGAATAGAAAAGAAAAAAAAGAAAAGAATTTCTAAAGTTTTACAAAATCACGTTTTTACAAATGACTAAAGCTTCACTCAAAAAACCACACACTATGATTGAGCCACACAAAATTAGGATTGAGCCGCCTTTCGTTAATTAGTAAAATACATTTAATTATGGGAGTGCTAAATGTCACTTATCACTCACATGATTGATCCATGAGCTAAACCTTTGCGAGAAAGTAATACATAAACGCTACTAAATGAGCCACCAATTTATTTGACGTTAGTTACTCTCGTTCGCAAATAATTCAATAAAGAAATTGCAAAAATATAGTTCCTGTGTTACCGATCAATGTGACACAGAGTTAGCTAAGTCATGGCTTAGTAACTGTCAGTTTTATTCGGTTTGAGCAAACTAATGAATGACAAGATAAGCTGTCTGAGCATAGGTGTGTTAGGGGGGGGTGGGGGACCCTCCCCCCAAATGGAGGGGTCGCCGACCCCCCCCTAAAAATTTTTTCCTACCCCTCCCCCCAAATCGATTTTTTCAGACCCCTCCCCCCTAAAAATTTTCTAACCCCTACCTAAATTTTTGAAAATTTTTAGCCAAAAATTCGAAATTTTTCAAAAAAATTCAAAAAATTACCGAAAAATTGCTAGAATTCGCTTAATTAAGCTAAAAATCGTTAAAAATAGCTCTAAATTGAGAAAATTTTTCAATTTTTTAACGAAAAACCAATTTTTCGCCGACCCCCCCCCCTCGAAAATTTTTCTTACCCCTCCCCCCAAATCGACTTTTCGCGACCCCCCCACCCCTTTTTCGC
>JASAND010012543.1:0-63382 GCA_030248195.1 Trissonchulus latispiculum
TAGCTGTAGTAGGTATCAGTGGTTTCCGATGGACCGCGCCTTGCTTCCGTTGACGAAATTAGTGACGCGCGCGGCAACCACGTTGGATTTGGAAAGCAAAGTGGGTGCGGAGTGTCTCTAAAACAACGCAAAAGTTTCTTTTCCATTTTGTTTGGGCAGAGAGGAATAGATTCGGTGCGCTTCTGTACCGATGCAGATAAGAATGATTGCGATTTGCTGGATGTTTGCCGGCTCTGGATAATCGCTTGAGCCGGTAGTGAATGCATATAAGTTAATAGTCTCAGTTCCCATTGTTTCCGAGGGATGACCAGCGGTGCCCGGGGTATCCAGAAATGGTGGTGGGGGTCTTAACGGAAATGATCCATTGGTAGGTGAATGGAATTTGATAATGACTCATCGCCAAAATGTATTGACTTAAAATATGTCATAACTAACGCTATCCTAAGCATATCAAAAAGGTGATCATCATTATTTGTGAAATCGTAACGAAAACTCATTATCAAAACTTTCTATAGTTATTTCTATATAAACGGAAACCATTTTTAAAAATCCCTTTTCAAAGTTTAATCACTACAGTCAGTTTATTAGATTAGTCCAGTTTCTAGAATAAAGCCCGATTATCGCGAAGAGCAAGTTGTACTCTTTTAATTGTGAAAGTAGACTTGGTTATTTACGAATACAAGCAGCATTGGTAGTGAAAGCCAACGCAATCTCCGAAACATTTTGTTTCTTACAGCCAGTTTCAACGAAGCATTCAGCGATTACCTCAAATTCGTGTCCAGAAAAATTGAATGAAAGTGGCCCAAAAAACTGGACCTCCGTCAAGTTGGTGCAATTCATTCATATGTTTCAGAAGTGATAGTGACCTAGCTATCAGAGTTCAATAAATGAACCAGTTTTTCTGAATCGAATGTAGTTCGTATGCTCACGCAAGCTTTTCCTATATAAAAATAGTTTGTTCATCAAGAGTTCGCTATGGAGCCCATCTTTTTCATATTATGTGTATGCATGTCCGTCAGTCACATGTTCGGCTTGATTTGTTCTAGCATTTGGAAATAAGTTGTAGTCGACACGAAAACTGATTTGTCTTTCTCAGCAATGATGTAGTAAACACAACAGGTATCTGGCAGATCGTAATCATCAGGCACATACGCGTACTCCCACCAAATGGTTGGACCTCCGAGACAGAATAGACCACACGTTTTGATCAGGGTTTGCGTTACAGAATTCTTCCATCCTTGCACGGTTGATTTTTTAAGATAGGTGTAAACAGAGTTGGAAGTGGGTCACAATTTCGTGATCCGCGGGTACCGCGACCCGCGGACCTCTGACCCGCGACCCGCGACCCACGACCCACGACCCACTGAAATTTTGTTGACCCGCTTACTACCAGACCTCTCTGGACTGCGCCTATGAGAGGTGAAAACGGCGGAAGGAAAGGTGCCGGGGGTGGCTGTTATGCCCTGTGGGAGTTCGGTTCCGGACAAATATAAATTCATCTACGATGAGGAGGAGGTCAAAGCGATCGCAGGTGGAGCCGGAGCGGCGGCGATGCAAACTGCGGGAATGGAAGAAGCCTTCCCTCGCCGCCAGGGGAGAAAAAATTGTAAGGGGATGAAATTTTCTTTTTCTGAAATTTTCCTTTCCTAAGGGCCTATTCCGAGAAAGAGTGAGAGAGTTAAAGTTAGAGTTAAAGTAAACTAGATCCTTTTCATGAAAGAGTTACAAGAGGGAAACTCAAGCTTGAGTGGAGTTAAAGCTAGTTAAAACAGATAATTTTAACTCTACCCTACTCCACTCTACCAGTGCTTGAAAAGGCCATAAGTTTATAAAACGGTTTTCTGTAATTTTAAAAAAGTTTAAGAGCTACCAAACCCGCATGATTTTACTTCCTTATTTTACTATTATGTGACTTTAACGTTTTAGGAATTTCCTACAATTTTTAGAGCTATCCAAATTTTATTAATCTTCGTTACACACAGGCTGTTGTAGCTCTCTAAATCAAGCGTATTCTACTGAGAAGCGGAAACCAGTTTTAATAAATGAAAATTGCTAAAAACGACCGACTAACAGAAGAATGTTGGGAAATCTGTCACAACGAAATAACAGGTTTTCAAACCAGATCTCAATTTCTCTGTGAATTCGGACCAGTTCAAGTCTGTCGAGACAATGAGATCCACGGGGTTGTAGCTCAGTGGTAGAGCGTCCGCTTTGCATGCGGAAGGCCCGGGGTTCGAACCCCCGCAACTCCAGAAAATTTTTCTTCATAAAACTCCTAAAAGCTTATCCTGAGCTAACGAAAAGTTGAATCAAAAACCCGATTAGTTCTAAGCTCCCCAGCAAACCCTTGTATGGAAGATTTCAGCAAAATCATGGACAAAATATTTTTTAATCCCTGAACCCTTGGTCCCCCCTTACCAACTAAAATTTTAAAATTTTTAAAAATATTTTTAAATTTTAAAATTTTGGCATTTTTGGAATCAGCAGGGCCGGAAACCTACCCCTACCAAATTTCAACTCAGATTGCCGACAAATTGTGCTTCTTCGGTGCTTCTTCGGAGCTATGGAGTGATAATGGGAAAGACCCTCTTTCTGAATCAAATGGAATGACTGAGTTTTGTTTTCTTTTTTCCTTTCATTAAAATTTTTTCTGCTTCAGGAACAAATGCGAGAAGATGAAGTCGGCTGGCGACAAACGAAGAAGGCGAAACGAACGCCGGGCTACGTGGTTCAGCCGCCGACCCAGATCCAGGAGCTCGAAGAAGGAGCTGGTTTGGAGGGGACGGAACCGCCTGCGGAAGAGGGAAAGGAACTGGAGGATGAGGAAATGGATGAGGAAATGGAAGTGGAAATGGAAGATGAAGATGAAGATGAAGGTAGTTTTCGGAAATTCTAAACCCTGAAAAAGACTTTGTACTTTTAAAAAACTGGGAAATTGGTGCGAACAGTATTCAGTCAAAAGGAAAGTTTTCGGAAATTGCTTTCGGTTCGCTGACCTTTCTAGACCTATAAACGCGGCCTCCTAGAAAAACACCTAAGTGAGATATGATAGCTTCAGAAAACATATATATACTTCATGGTAACCATCTTGAAGTAAGGCTCATGGTCCTAAAGTAGAAAATTTCTCTTTCTACTCGGCCCTACGTACTAGCATAAAAATACCTAGGTGCCTAAGTAAAACTTCTTTTCACCAACAAAAAATCTGTTCATGGAGATTCTGAAAATTTATACTTTATGGTAGCCATCTTGAGGTGCTTTCAAGGTGATTTTATTGTTTCAGAGTGGGAAACTGTGGAAGAAATCGCCATGGACCAGCCGGTGGCTGCAGGAGCGCCACCAGAGCCGCTGCCCCCCGTGATGGCGGAGGACGCTGCCGCGCTGCTGGACATGCTGGGTGCCCTGGGTGGCTTGGGTGGCGGCGGTGGCGGTGGAGGTGGTCCGGGTGCCGGGGGTGCCGGCGGTGGGGCACCTGCACCTGTGGGACAGCCTGCGGATACTGGGGGTGGGGCTATGGGTGCGGGGGGGGGTGGAGGTGGTGGCGGCGGTGGTGGCGGTGGTGGCGGTGGTGGCGGTGGCGGTGGCGGGGGTGGGGGAGGTGGTGGAGATAGTCATGGTGGCGATGGGAGTCATGGGGGTGGAGGAAGTCACGGCGGAGACAGTCACAGTGGGGGTCGGAAGAAGAAAAAGAAGAAAGCTAAAGGGAAAGGGAAAGGAAAAGGAAAGGGAAAGGGGAAGGGAAAGGACAAAAAGAGCAAAGGAAAGGATAAAGGAAAGTCGAAAAAGGATGGGAAAAAGTCGGGCAAGGATAAGAAATCGAAGGCTGGAAAGAGTGGAAAGGCCAAGAAGGGAGAGAAAGGTGGAAAATCGGGGAAAAAGAGCGGAAAGGGGGAGTCAGCGAAGCGAGGTGGAAAGGGCAGAGGGAGTGCCAAGGGTGGTGAAGGAGGAGGCAAGGCCGCTAGACGCGGAGGGTCCGGGAAGGGAGGGGCCCGTGGCGCCAAAGCCAAAGGCGGCATGGACAAAGGGGCAAGTCGGGGTAGTCGGAGCGGTGCAAAAGGAGGTGCCGGTGGCAGGGGCTCCTCAAAAGCGCCGGGGAAAGGCTCTGCCGGTAAAGGTAGGGGTGGCCGAGGCAGTGCTAAGGGCAGCGGCCGGGGCAGCACAAAGGGAGGCGGCACCCCCGGTAAGGGTGGCAAAGGTAGAGGGGGCCGGGGTGCTTCAAAGGGTAGTGCCAAGGGCTCCCCCGGTAAGAGTAAAGGTGGTCGCGGTGGGGGTAGTGCCAAGGGGAAGGCGGGGGGCGGTGGGAGAGGTCGGGGGAGTCACAAGTCCCCCAGTGGGAAGAGTCCGGGAGGCGCCTCGAGGGGGCGAGCTCACCATAAGGCGGGTGGTGCCCACCATCCTGCCCACAGGCCGGCCCACCACGCGCCCAGGCCTGCGAGACCACCCGCCCATCATCATAGACCTGCTGCCGCCATGCCTAGAAGAAGATAGAGCACAGATTTGGGGCATACTCTGGAATATGGTTAAATGCTTGTAATGCAGTATGTGTGTTCGAGTAAATAGAATACTGAATACAAACTGTGCTTTAATGATTGACAGGATTTTGCCTTGGTTTGCGTTTGCTGTTTTGCTGTTCCTCTATTATGACTGATGATTATCCGTCGTCAATGTTCTTTCGGAAGTAAACTTTTTCTTTCTTTCTTTCTTTCTTTCTCTGCTTGTCCTTTTGTCGGTTTCCGGGGTTGATTCATAGCTTTTGCTGTTTTCCTGTATTGCTGTTGTTCGTACGGTCAAGAAGGGTTGTCCGTTTGGACTTGGGCAATCTTTAAAGGCCGATTCATGCTCCAACGGAGCAGCGGAGAAACAGTTCAAAAATGGTATCACCGGTTCATGCTTGCGTACGCTGAGAACGGAACAACGGACAAACGGATCATCAAAAAACGGAGAAACGGAGAAAACTGTCAAGTTAAACTTTGTTTAACTCAAAATTGTCTTGTGCTCAAATTTTTACACTTTTGCTCAGTCTTTCTTATGCTAAATTATTCAATAACGACTTGCTGGCTCTATTGTGAAAAATTTTGCAAAAAATTGTTAGTTCTGCAAAATGATCTATTTTTAAATAATTAAAATTATTTTTGTCCGTTTCTCCGTTTGTTTCTCCTTTCGTCCTTTATGTCTGCTTCTCACTTGCTCCGTTTCTCCGTCGTCTACCGTAGTCCTCAGCCAATGAGAAGCGTGGATTACGTAAACAACAGAAACATGACTTCAAACAGTTCAAAAGTTCAAAACAAGTATGAATCATTTTGCCTTTTAAAACGGACAACCGAACAAATGGACAAACGGAAGACAAGTATAAACCGGCCTAGTTGTCTGAACTAACAACATATGATTTGTGAATCTTCTATCTATCAAACATATTATTTATGAGTAAAGCAGTCTCTGCGGAATTCTTGGCTCCAAACGCTCTAGACAAAGGAAAGAACGACCGAAACTAAGATGTGTCACTACAGCACCTCTGACCCGAAAAATTCATCTTATAAAATTGGAATGAAACAGGTTTAAGAAGTCGGCAGGTACCCATTGAGTTCGACCGCAAGCGCAACCCGCAGATCCGACTTTTTCCGGTCACATTTTCATTGTAGTCGTTATTTCAGGGTTGTTTGACGATATCGACAGCATACAGCTTGGGAGGAGTTTGAAGGGGGGGTTCCCCCAGACCTGGACCTCACTCCCCTCAGAGGGGTCCTTCACCTCCCCAGAATCTGGATTTTTCGGTTTTTTGGGCAAAAAACCGGAAAATCGGGTTTTCCGATTTCGTTTTTTCAGTTTTCCACACCCCCCAGAACTTCCCTTCCTGCACATGTCTGATCGACAGGAAACCTTTATAAAGTTAAAGTTAAAGAGATTATATTATATTATACACTAAAATATAGTTATAGTTAGTAGTTAATATTAGTTATTGTTTTTATTTTGCAACAAGATCTCTGGGTTTGGGTACGCATCCTTTCAGAATTTGAGGAGTTGATAACTCAAAATACAATGAAAGAATGAACGACATAAAGGTGTGTCACTACAGCAACTCCGACACAAAAAAGCGGACCCTAGGTGGGGATCGAACCCACAACCTCTGGTGAAGTTGTCCAACGCTCTTCCGACTGAGCGACTCAGGCACAATCGAACTAATCTTTAGTTTGAATTCGTTCCCAAACCATAGTGACATTTTAGGGGACGCTTTCGCGCCAGCCCACACAATCTGATGGGGGCTTTTACCTTTTACCTTCAAGGAGCTTCACCAAATTAATTTGGCTAAGTCAATATTCAGGAATTGCCGTGCCGGTCTATATTCAATTGGGTCTTTCAAAATGTCAGCTACACATATTTTTATCTTTGTCGAGATGAACTTATGAATTTTAAATTTTCTCCAGAAAGATGAAAACAAAAGAAACTATGTAGAACCTGACAGAATTGCAATATTTTTCTGCGAGCTATCGTTGTTTTCAAATAATTCTAATAATAAAGATTTAAGGCCAAATTCAACAGTTCTAGAAAACTTCTAACGCTATTTGCTTTCCTTTTAGACGAAATCTAATGGAATTGCACGACACTAGAATGAAAATGAGACATGTATGTTACGCCACTGGCTGTTGATTTGTGTGTGAGGAATCAAGTTTCTCTAGCGACTGACCCTATATATTTTGCATCATCATTCCGATAGGTTTCATAAACAAGAAAGCCTCTTTTAACTGCTTTCACCCATTTCGTTTGTCCTTGCATTTGTTCCTGCTGCGCCTCGGCGTTGTCGGCATAATCGGTTTTGAATGAAATTTATCACATATGCAATGATTTCTATGCTCCTTCATATAAAATACACATAGATCTTTTAAGTGCACGCAGATGTTATGCAAATTAGGTTTCCATAGAATAGCAGAAATCCTAGCCTAGGACACTCTTTGACGAAGTTAATTTATGCAAATTAAGTTATCAGATATTTAAGCGATGGAATTTGTTGTTCCTTTGCAGTTGTCAACTGTCAGCAACCTAAATGGTTGCATATTTTTGGGCGCTAAAGTGTAGCTTGGGAGCTGCACATAAGCGCAAGAAATTTTTGTTTTTTCTTTTTAAACTTTTTAGTTTTAAAATTATTAAACTATTATTAAATTCTAAGCAATAGCACTAAGTATTACATACGAGCTCCATTAAAATAATAGAATTCTGCAAAATCCTAGGTCAGTTTTACTCATTACTTTGCTTGATTTCAACTGTTTACATAGCTGCTATTTTCTAACGATCCCAATAGAGAAGTTTTAAATTGAAATAGAGTTATTATCCAAACAGTGAGTTGCGAAACAATAACAGTTTCAGTTGCGATCACATGGAAAATGCTTGATCTGTAGCAACCATGACTTGAGTAGAGTTGTTGCGTCAGGCACAAGGGTCCGTATTATGGTGACAATTCATGTTGTCAACTCCAACCTGGAAGAGATACACTCTCTGTAATAATGTTTTACTCGCAGCAGGCACTATATTTGCGACAAATATCGTCAAAGCAAGCTCACTTTGCACAAAACTATTGCTTGTTTCATCAGAAACTGATTTTATTCACCAGGCAGTGGGAAAAATTTACATAGGTTGAATATTTGTGCTTAATGTGATGGGTGTGATTCTCTAAGTTAGGAAGGATAACCTCTTAGCATTTTTAAGTTGTTTAGGTTATTTTTTCCGTTGAAAAAAATGGAGGGGGGGGGGTGAATTAAGGTTGAGGGTTTGCGCAGAGGCAGCATCCAAATTTGGAAGCTTTCACACTGCAAATTAGTTTACTTTCAAAGTACTCTTCTCTTTGTTGTAACCCAGATTTGGGTTACAACATCTCCTGTTTCTTTGGGTCTGAGTCTCCCTAGATTTAGGGAGACAACGACGATCCTGAAACTGCCCTATTGGGCTGCCAAGATGGGCGACGAAAACAACAGCGAGGATGGCCAATTAAGTACAGAAACGGATCAAAATGAAAATCTGAAAATGGAACTACTAGAGAAAACAGCTTATCTGAGTATTCCGAACGAATATTCGGAAAAGTCAGTTGCACAACTGGTCGAACTTTTAATGGAGGTCAACGAGGAGGGCTGCCTTCCTCAATATGTCAGGAAGGCTGGGAAATTTCACTTGAAGTTGATTTTCACATCCAAACAACTGAGGGACAGGATGGTCGATTCTGGCATCAAAATGGGGCAAATTTTGGCACCGATGGAAATTCCTCGGGAAGAAGAGCGGAGACGGTTACAGGTGCGAGCCGTCTATCTTTACGATATTCCCATCACGGATACCGAGGTGCACGTCACCCGCTGGCTCCGTGACCTGGGGTTAGAGGTGGCTGGGCCCTACAGGTGGACCTATTATAAGACAGCAACTGGAAGGAGGACCCCTATCAGAGATGGTGATTAGATCGGTGATGGTAAGGACAGGAAGGGATCAGGTAATACCGGGTTATGCCCCCCATCTCCCGGAAGGTACGGGCACCCCTCAGCGTGTACAAATTTGGTATCCGAATTGGGAGAAATGGTGACTTCGTTGTTTCGGGGGAGGACACCACCGAAGGGATTGTGAAAAACCGGAAGCCGTTGCCAAACCGGAGTCCAATGTTGGCAAATCAGGGCGAAGGTGGGATACGGTTGGGATCAAACCAGTTCCCGAAGGCGCGTACGTTGGCCAGGAGGAAGCCCAATCTGACCCAGACGGGATGGAGAACCTGGGACGCCCTGATTCCGTAAGGAGGGCCCCCTCGGTGGAATTCATGGACGTTTAATCGGCGGTGGATGAGGCAGGGGAACGGGAAACTCCAGCGGAGGAGGCCAAATCGGGAAATAATGGGACCCAGGATGTGGACCAGTCATTGCTCCTGCAGGGGAAACAGGTGAATTGGGATGCCCTGATGAATTCTAAACGGGCAATCTATGGGGACACCTATAAGGAGAAAATGGTTCCGTTTTTCACTGACAAGTTTCCCTTCAGCAACCATGATATTGCACCCTTTACTTTGGACGGAGTCAACTATCTCACAACAGAGCACTTCTATTTCTGGTCCAAGGCCAAATTCATGGGCGACGAGCGAACGGCTTCCAAGATTTTGGACAGCCCGCTCCCCAAAGGTGCCAAATCCTTGGGCGGGAAGGTGGAGGAGAAACCGGAAAGGATAGATGAGTGGAGGCGCAGGGGGAAATACGAGGCGATGTGGCAAGGGATATCGGCCAAGTTCAATCAAAACCCACTTGCCCGGCTTGCCCTGCTGACGACTAACGGCCATAGATTGGTGGAGGGAAACCCAAACGACGAATTTTGGGGAGTAGGGATCGCCCATACGGACTCCCAGATTTTCAACCACCGGAACTGGAGAGGCAAGAACATTCTGGGTGATATGCTGACGATGCTACGGATAAAGATGCTGCGGGTGCCGGAATTCCAGAAGGAGTACGAAGACCTCATCCGATCCGAAGCGAAGAACCCGAAGCGTCCGAGAACTCCCAGTGGAGAAGCGGCAGACAAACGATCCAAATGAAGGAACTGTGGCTGGTAGCGCTTATGTTAACTGTTATGGCTCCACTCACCCTTGTTAGCATTAATGCAAATGGTTTGAAGAGATACTCAAAAAAAGTCGATCAGCTTTTTATTAATTCGAAAAAAGCGGATGTTGTGTACATCCAGGAAACGAATTTCATGCACTCAGACCACCGTTTCGAAAAAGTTATGAGCCCTAACTTTAAAACATTCCATTCATATTTTAATGCTAACAGGGGTGGAGGAGTATGTATTTTGATTAATCGGAGTCTTGCGGGGTCTTTTGACCTAATCTACGAAGAGGGTGGGAGAATTTTGATTGTAAAAGCCAAAATTGGGGAGAGAACAGCTTTTCTTATTAACGTTTACGCTCTAGCAACACCTGAGAAAAGACCGCAATTTTTCAAATCTCTGTTGGATGTTTTAAACGCTAAGGTTTCTGACGACGCGGTAATATTGTTGGGAGGTGACTTTAATTTTGTGTCGGACGTACAGCTTGACAGAGATTCTCCTGCTGTTGCCCAAAGTACCTTATTTTCTGCAATGAGGGGTAAAGACGAATTCAAAATTTTGGAGAAGCAGTATAAATTTGTAGATATTTTCAGAGACAAGTATCCGGAAAAAAGAAATTTTAGTTGCAAATGTGTAAATAAAAATTGCAGAAGTCGATTAGATCGCATTTATGTCGCAGAGAGGTACCTGGGGGCCTTTATCTCCGTGACTTATAACCCTGTCAGTTTTTCAGATCACAGTATAATGACTGTAAAATTTGTCGACAATTTACTATTTCAACCTCGTGGGCCATCGTATTGGAAGATGAATGTCTCTGTTTTTTCGGATTTTTTCTTTTCTGAAGACTACGCATCCTTACGCTTTGACGCACAAACTCTGTTTGCTCAGTCGACAACAAATGCGGAAATTCTCAACAATTGGCTTTGGTTCAAATCCGAAGCTAGAAATTTATTCAAATTTCATAGCAGAATAATCGCTCAAAGAAAGCGCAGTCAAAAACAAAGTATTGAAAATCAGCTCAAAGAAGCGCAAGCCCACAATGACGTTCGGATGCAAAAAATTTTGAAGGCTACTCTGAGAGGTATCGAATCGGTAGAAATTGAACAAACTTTAGCGCGAGCCCACAAATCGGAAAAACTTTTGGATACAATTTCTATCGCGAAAGCAAAAAAGTTAGAAAAGAAAGAAGGCGAAAAACGTTATATTTATTCTCTAAAAACAGAATCAGGAACGGAAGTTTTTGGGAATCCTGAAATTATAGCAGAAATGAGAAATCAATATAAAACCTTATTCAGCAGTTCTGGAATTGATCAAGCGAAGAAGATTTCTTTTTTGGAAAGAACATATGCTAGCATACCAGACGATTTAAGGCAAGATTTAGACGCGGAAATTACAGCCGAAGAAGTCGAAAAGGCAATTAAGCAGTTTGATTTAAAAAAGGTTCCCGGAAAAGACGGGCTTTCTATTGAATTTTACCTTTCTTGTATAGAGCTTTTCGCGCCATGGTTAGCTAAAATTTTTAATTCTATACTGCAAACTGGGAGCTTGCCAGAAGACATGTACATGGGTATCATTTCTCTTTTGTACAAGGAAAAAGGTGATAAAGCAGATAGAAAAAACTGGCGGCCTCTCAGTATGTTAAACCTGGATTACAAAATTTTTGCAAAAGTTTTAACAAATCGATTTTCAATTGCAATGCCATTTTTAATAAATCAGGATCAAACTTGCGCTGTGAATGGCAGAGACATCAGAGATGGCATTTTAAGCTTACTAGGAACTTTAGACTATGCAAGGCAAAAACAAAAGCCTTGTATTTTCCTATCGGTGGATCAAATGTCAGCTTTTGATTTAATTGAGTGGGATTTTCTCAAAATGGTGCTCCAAAGGTTTGGGTTTGGTCCTAAAATAAGACGCTGGATTGGCGCAATCTACAAAACGGGTCTTGTTCAAAGTTCATTACTAATTAACGGCTACATGTCTCTGCCATTCAAATTAGAAAGAGGCATCAGGCAAGGATGCCCCTTGTCACCCCTTTTGTACGTTCTATGGAGTGAAACTTTCTTAAATCACATTCGCAGAAGTGGTTCGGTACGAGGAATTCCAGTTCTGGGAAGAGAAAATAAAGTTACAGCCTATGCAGATGATACAAATTTTACGGTGCGCGATTTCGAATCAGTAAGGAAAGTTTTTGAAAAGTACCGAGAATTTGAACACATCTCTGGAGGGAAACTAAAAATTGAGAAAACAGCTCTTCTTCTTTGTAGTGGAGTTAGACGGGAGGAAGTTCCACCAGAATTTTTGCAGTATTTAAAAAAGGAGGTCAAAGTCTTTGGAATTTATATAACGAAGAATGGGATTGAGAATAGAAAAACTGAAGAAAAATTTCACGAAATTACGGACTCCATTAAGACTATGACTCCACCTGTAACCTCCTCGGCGTACGCCAGAGTGACGAGCCTCATGACTTACACTCTTTCCGAACTTTGGTACACAACCTGGTTTGTCAGTCCTCCCAGAGATGTGCTCGAAACGTTCAAAAAGCGCATGGAAAGTTATGTTTGGCATCCTATAAACAAAGTTATTCTCAACCATGAGTGTGCATGTTTGCCAAAAACTAAAGGCGGAATAGCATTTCCGCACATCGAATACAGAATTTTAAGCCAGAGGTTAGCAATTTTAATTAGGAGAAAATTGGGTTCAGCACAGGCATGGCACCCAATTTTCGATTATTTCTACAGACAAATTGAGACTCAAAACATGAGTTCTGTAAATTTGGCCACAGTGCCGACTTTTTATAAGGAGATTAGGAAAGCAACTTTAGCATTAAAGATAGAAATAAATCCAAACTCGATCAGCATAAACGGTACTCAGCATCCGCCAACCGCGGTCAGAATCAAACAACTTTATGAAGCCCTCATTTTGAAAAAATTTCAGCATAAAGCACGTTCTAGAATGCAATACTGGATAGAAAAATTTCCAGCAATTCCCAGAACCGACTGGGAATATATTTGGGGCTCCATGAAAACCAAATTTGTTAAGAGCATAGCCCTAGACGATCATTTGAAAATTGTTCATAATGTTTTAGTAACCAATAAAAGAGGGTTCCAGATGAAACTCAATCCGTCATTGATTTTTGTTCCGAAATTGTGATTTTTGCGCCCAAATCTTTCAAATTTCAGTCTCAGAAGATTTAGTTCACGCAATCGCTGAATGTGGTAGAATTAGGTCTTTTTGGAGAAAAGTTAATCACTTGGTCAAAGTTGTGTCCGCACCTTCACAGCAGTTCGTTCACAGAGACCTGACAATTAACGAAAAGCTTTTAGGCATTGTAATCAGGAAAAATCCCAAATTGCTCACAAATTTGAATATCCTTATTCAGCAGGCTCAATGGGCGATAAGGTATACTCGAACTACTTACAGAAATTTCCAAAGAATTGTAGACATTTGGGACATTTTTGTCAGGTCTCTTGGACGAATTGCACGAAATGTGAGCGTGTATTCTCAAGAAAACTTTGCAGAAAAATTATCCGGAGACTTTGGAATATTCGAGTTGAGCGATCAGGGAATTCTGGAATTGAAAGAATTCTCTACTTAGAATTAGCAACACGAGCATCATCAAAAGCATAGCTCGATCGAATTTTACTTAAAGAATTAGTGTACAAATTTGGCAGTTAAATCAGCAAAAAACTTTACTTGCAACAATGCAGAAAATAGTGAATACTAACCTGCCAATGTTAATATTATGTTAAATTAAAAAAGAATCGGGCAGACAATCAATTAAAAATGGCCCGAAAACATTTACGCAAAACTGTATAGAATGATTCCAAGATGTCAATAGTACATGTTATTGCAGTAGAAAGTTAACATTGTAAGATGTAATTGATGCGAATGTACGTATACTATGCAAATTATGTATTAGTTCCGTTTTGTTTGTTCAGTCTTGTGCTTGTTAATAAAATTATAGAACTTTGCGCAGAGGCAGTACCACAATCAATGAGGTTTATCCGAGATGTGGTTATTGCTGGTTGAAAACTATACCTCACCGTGTGGGTCTGAAATATGATTCGCATAGGCAATATTTGAATGTCCCTGAAAAGGGATCAAAATATTCTAGATTTACAATTAAAATTTTTTCAGGAGTAAATGACCCTAAAAAGGGATTAAAATAAATAATTTACAATTAAATTTTTCAGGAGTACCTCCGTTCCATCAAACTGAAACCTAAAATAGTGACTTTTATCAAAATTAAACTTTTGAATTTAGATTTGAATATTAGGTTCAAGTTTCTTCAGTAGTACCGTTTTGTCATGGAATCTGAAGTTTTGATTTGTCCATACCTTAATACTGTTATAGAGATTAATAACAGAGCAATAAATAATCTTATTTACATTATGAGGGCGCAAAACATCACAGCACTATTAAAAGTTGACCATTAACCACAAATTGTACTTTCTCGAACGGGATCTTTTCAACTTAACCCACCATCCAGTGCTAAAAATGACAACTTGACCTGGGGAGAAATTTGGTATGTCTGTGTTCGACCACGCCGAGTTAAAAATTTTCGATATAGCGATTTTAGATATATTCTATTTTTTCCATTTTGCAATTTTCGTAATTTTCGATTCCCAAGGAGGGATGAAAAATGCTCATACTGAGCTAAAGAACAGCTCAATCGAAAAACGGATAGAACGTGTTCTATCACCAAGAAAGCCTATTAAAATCGGAAGCAAAAGCTGAATCTGCATTCGATTGGGTGGCAATACAATGAACGGCAGTGTCAGTTCTGGCAACAAGCAAGACTCTGGACAAAAACCTACAATGCCAGTGAGAACAGTGCTGAGCATATAGCGTAATTTCAACGTTAAGGATAGACAGTCCTTTAGGCGAGATAAAAATTTTAGCACGGGAGGAGAGTGGACGTGGAGGTAATCTGGAAAAGATCCCAGAGCAAAACGAGATAAACTTAATTCGTTCCCTCTCACGAACGTAGAGGTAAATTTGAAGAAAACTAAAATATGTGAATGATGAGCTTAACACCAAGCTTGACTGGAGCTAAGACACGAATTAAGAGTTAATTTTAACTCTATTCTTCTACTCTTACTAAGATTGTCAATTTTGAAAAAACTAGGAAATAAAATTGTAATGAAATTCTGACTTAGCCGTAGTCTCTGAGGAAAAATTAAATTACAGGTATCCGCCAGATAGTACAGAAAACTGATTAGACTACTAGTTCGACACAATTACTATTCCAATCACCGGTAGCAAAAACAAACCTAACTTCTGCCAAAGACCAACCAAGACGCCTACAAAACTTCAGCTAGTACATCCCACAATATTGTTGCTTATGAACCTAACCTTCCTCGACTAGGATAGTATTCACTAAACCCCTAGCCAACTTCAACTCATTCATAAATTCAGCATATATTTATTATAAATATTTAGTCCAAAATACATAAAGATCTAACACATATACTCTGTGCTGTGCTATTTACATAAAATATGCACACGAATAACGGAAAACAATTCACAAATCCAAAATACAAAAGTAAATGGAAGTATGGAACCATTCAAATCAGCTTAAAACGTCGATTTCCTAGCTTTGTGGAAAAGCAGAAAATTTTAATCTTGGGCATACAACTGATTTTTTCAAACAAATCTACGTTTACAAGACACTAAAATAAAGTATAGATAACTATTGAAGAAGCAAGTATGTAATCACAAACTTATAAAAATTGTACTATTAAGTTAACATAAGCAAAACATGGCAACAAAATAAGCTGATAAAAACGCAGCAAGTGGTATTTTGCTGCACACGACAAACACAACTACATTATTATAATATACGGCTGGTTAATACTTACGTTATCTTTCATTCATAAGCAAAAACATAAGTTTTGAAAATCTTTCAACTGTTATTAAATTTTTAAAAACTAGAGACATAAAATTCCGTACAAGTACGAGTAAAGTATATACGAAACCAAGAGTACATAATAAAGAGTATGAAACTCTTACACTAGCATGTACAAATCATGCTACATAGGTATGCTCGGTTCATTAACTCGGGACCCCCCCCGTAACTTCCGGGGGGGTCCCACTTTGCGCTAATTACACCCTTTCATATAAGCGTGTGTCTGCTCGCTGATTGGCCCACTAGCCTAAGACTTACTGTAGGTAATTTATTAGTTAGTTTAAATAATTAATTATAACTTTAATTAGGTTAGTACAATCAAAAAACTAATTCGACAACTTTATAGCATTTTTTCTGCTCTTTCCAAGGATATAAAAATTGTTGCACAATACAAAAATTCGCAGGAATGTAATGTGCAACAATTTTTATATCATTGGAAAGAGCAGAAAAAAGGCTACAAAGTTGTCGAATTAGTTTTTTAATTACACTAACCTAATTAAAGTTATAATTAATTAATTAAAAATTACTAATAAATTACCTATAGTAAGTCTTAGGCTAGTGGGCCAATCAGCGAGCAGACACACGCTTATATGAAAGCGTGTAATTAGTGCAAAGTGGGACCCCCCCCCCCCCGGAAGTTACGGGGGGGGGGGTCCCGAGCGAGCATACCTAGCATGATTTGTACATGCTAGTGTAAGAGTTTCATACTCTTGTATTATGTACTCTTGACGAAACTAATCTCAATACAACATAGTTTCATATTATATACAGATCACATAGCTATAATCACAGATTTACACAGTCGAAAACAACAGAAATGCACAAGTTTCAAAACAAATTCCAATGAGCTTTTTGAGTGAAAACTTAAAAGAACCAAAATTCGTCAATTTACAGTGGTCAAAAATTGAAGACCGACACGCACACACCACGGCACATGACCAATTGCACAAGCAACACGAAGCAAATTGCAAAAAGTCGTATTTTATTTACGTACAAATCATACCAAATTTCAGAATTTAGGCCATCAAACACAAAATAGCCAAACTTCAAACAGTCGACAACAAAAAGGCAGCACACACAAATTTGAATAAAAATAGGATAAATTTAGGTAAAAATCTGAGAGGAAAGTACATACAAATAATTCCTGGATATAAAACTGGATTATTTAATCTCAACTTTACAGTCCCCCCCCCCAAACTTCAGGCATCACTGATCCAAGAGGGCTATGATGCTGGGATTTGGATTTGAGGTGAGCCAGAACCATCGCTTGCAGGCCCCGTCCAGACTGTGGGTCAGCCACTGACGTCGAAGCACGTCCGCGCGCTCTTCGCTCAGGTAGAGAGGTTTTCCGCGTCTGCAAAAGGACAAAACAATTATAGAAATACCAAAAAGAAACTTACAGAACTGAATAGACATGATAGAATATATAGAATAGGATGTTCGCGTCAAAAAACCAAAACTCCAAACTACCGTATTAGACAAACAATTTAGTCACAAAGTCCATAATGATAATATTATGCTATAATGACAAACAAAAAATTTATAACAGACTTTTTGTTTAGAATAGTGTGGTCTAGGTTGGAAATAGAGCTTTAGGGGCCTTTTTCAGGAAAGGATACGTAAAGAGTAGAGCAAAGTTAAAATCTGCTCTTTTTAACTCGTTTTAAGTCCCCTCAAAGCTTCAACTTCCAGCCTTTAACATCTTCATGAAAAGCATTCATCGATTTACTGATAACTTTGCTCTACCTACCTACCCTTACCTGAAAAGGCCCTTAGAGTACGTAACAGTACGTCAATCCAAAAACCGTGATAAGAACTGGAAAGAAAACCCATTTGGAATAAAACGAAACGTCATGTCGCGACATTAAATGATTACTAAACCTCAATAAAAATAAGTTAATTACCCCCCCCCCTTTTCGTAAAGGTTCCTGCTTACTTGAGTCCCCTGTCTTCTTCACCATGACAGTCCAGATAGACGGAGCCCCAATGGGCGGCCCGTCGGCCACGAACCACCAAAACGATGCTCGCATGAACGCTCAGGTAGATACAGGTCCCACCTCCACACTCAAGGGTGTGCTGAAAAGGGCAAGACAGATACAGAAATAATGCAGAGGCAAAGTGAGAAAGTGTTAAAAGTGTGAATTTTTAATGATTTCAAAACATACAAACAAACAAACAACAAACAACATATTACAACAAATTTAAATTCAAAATTGTTCTGAAAATTTCACTAATGGCAACAAAATAATACGTTCAAACATTAATCCTACATAATTAATAGATAAATTAGAAACAAAGAAATTGCCATAAAAAGAGATAAATTACATACAGGTTCTACCCGGTCTAAGGTAAAGAGAAAAAAATACCATTTTTCAGACTTAAACACACTAAACTAGCGGAATATAAAAAAAATACATAAAAAGTCTTTCATCCACTCAAAAATTAGAAATTTTAAAGATTTACCGTCTCAATTTCCACCAGATTGCCTGTCCTACAGCAGTCTCGATCCCGGTAGCAGATCAGGAGGCCACAGAGCAAACAGAGAAGGGGCTCCTTGGGCGGGCGGCCGCAGCGGGGGCAGGGCATCTGATGATAGCGTTGGAAGAGGCTGTCATAGCTGGAGGGGAGGCGGAGTAGGGCCGGGGTGGACCAACGCTGGCAGGGCAGACAGAGCTGAAATAATTATAAACAAAACAATTGACAGACACTCCAGAAAAAAGACACAGACATTGTGATCAGTGCAATACATGGCTAGAGAGAGAGAGAGAGAGAGAGATTCATAGATAGGTGTTTTCTGGAAGTTTATGTATCCCGTACGTATGTCTTGTACAGGGCCCATTGGCTCTCTCCTGTTTCGGACTAAAGGCTTTTGTCAACTTGAATGACTGCAGGGCAGGCGCTGTTCATTTAGATCTTCAGAATCAATACAAGTATCCTATCCTTTAATCTCAATAAATAGATCAATTTTCATCAATCAATCCATCAATCGAAATTAAGCATCAGTTGCTGTCCTTCTTTAGCCACGACTTGGACGCGTACCGTTCGCAGGACATCCGGTTCCACACGATGAGCCACCGAGGCGAGGCTAGGAAGCCACCGACCGCACATCAGGGAACTGGGGTCCGTAGAGGGAACCCAGGGCAGTCGAAGCCAACCGTCAGTCAAATCAAGCCCACTTTCAACGGAAGAATGATCCATGAGGTGCGACGCAGGAACAGGACCAGTACTGTCCGGCCACCAACATCTAGCCAGGCTGGCAAAGTCCCAAAAGGAAGCCTGGAAATTAGAAAGACAAAAGAAATAAAGAAAGTAGTCAAAAACAAATGTCAAACTGTAATAATATAATGAAAAACATCAGATAGATTTTTAAAATAAGTTTAGTACAGGACAGTGACACGTTCACAGGATGGCAATCTTTGGAGGGAGAAATGTCTAGGAGAAGCTAATAAGAAATCTCCAGGGGTCATTTGACCCAAAAAAATACCACATCTGACTCAGTAGCTATTAAAATATGGTGATTAAATTTATGCATGGTGGGAAAGAACGTAAATTGAGAGGCCTATCTCAATCCATCATTTCTGCCCCCCCCCCCCTCACCACAGGGGAGGGTATGCCCCACGAATCACCATCTTAGTTACGTACATCGTCAAGCAGTCGCGTTCCAAACACCCAATGATCCAGCGTGTTCAAAAATTGAAAGTAGCCAACGCAGTAGGACTCAAGCTCTGACATAATGCTGGACAGCTGAAGCGTTGAATCAGTAGAGTTGTCTTCGTCACTCTAAAAACAGGAATCAGAGGAACATAAATACGCAAAAAAGTAAACATCAAGAAAATGAGGTAAACGCGGGCCAGCAGGCGGATCCACGAAGGATACAACAAGGCATTAGTAAGTTATTAATTAAGGTATTAATAGTTAACTAGCGCTACTGCAAGAATGTGTTGCCCACAACACATTCCTTTGGGGTATAAATTGTACTAGAGACCTTTTAAGCTGTTTCTGTTCAGGAAATCTGTCCCAGGACTCAAAGAGCTTTCAATTAAGCACCATATTGCCCATGTTTCAACGAATTTTTGAAAATCCGGTTTTTTCCGGAAATTCCGGATTTTCCAATCTGCGGCCATAACTTTCGCTAGAAACAGTTCCAGAAAATATGGTAAGGACAAAAATTACTCAGCTCGACGAGCTCTTTCGTTTGAGCCCAATATCGACCACTTTTGAAGAACTTTTTCAAAATCCGGAATTTTCCGGATCGAATATCTCGAAATCCGTAAATTTTCCGGAATTTTCGATTTCAGTTTCGAAATCAGCGTGGTCGAGTTACCCTATGACCGACTGTTGAGCCAAATCGGAGACAAACCTCTCCAATGGATGCTGCCTTTCTGTGGTGGAGAGGATCCCCGGGTGCCCTGGAACCCAACTCAGGTCCCCGGTTGGTCCCAATTGGTATCCCCTTACAGGCCCTCCGGTCCAGCTTCAAGCTGGTGGGAAAAGCCCTTGGCCCCCATACCACGGAGGAACCCCCAATATTTGCAGTCTGTACAGCAGGGTTTTTGTACAGGGGGTCTAGCTGTCCGGCTAGCTGGATCCCCAAAGCAGCGAACTTGTTAGTAATCCTGTTGCTGCTTCTCATTGCCGGAGACATACACCCTAACCCGGGCCCAAGGACAACACTGACCGATGCGGTGGCACAGTGGCCATGTGGACGGTGCCACCGCAATGTGCCGCGCTCTGTCTGGAGCGTTCAGTGCAAAACGTGCAGCATGTGGTTCCACCGTATATGTGCTAATCTGAGCCTGGACGAAATCAAATGTCTTTCCCCGGGGCAGTGGACCTGCCCACAGTGCCCATCAACTTCTCCCAGTACCACGACCGCAACAGCCCCCCCAAGCCATCCTCCCAGACTGGTGAAAACGGCGCCCCCTGTGATTCCCACAGCCCAGCCTGCCAACCGACCACCTAACCGGTCCACAGTACGAATACTCCAGTGGAATGACGACAACAGGGTAGACAACTTTGATCCTGAAGCCCTCCCGCAAACGCCAACTTCCTGTATTGTTGGCGACTTCAATGCCCATGCGATGTCATGGGACAGCAGAGTAGCCGCAAACAGAAGAGGAAACCAAATAGAAGATTGGATTGCTGGATCAGAAATGATGCTGGCAAACGATGGGCAACCTACCAGGAAAGACTATAGAACTGGTAGCGACGGCGCCCCGGACCTATCCATCTACCACGCCAGCCTTGACGGAAGAATCAGGTGGACTGTTCTCAATGATATGGGATCTGATCATCTGCCCATTCTAATGGAAATAAACTTGCATCAACCTTTCTGCCCACCGCCCAAGCTGCCACCTAAGTGGGCCCATGAAAAGGCAGACTGGGAAAAATTTGGTAGGATGCTGGACGATGAACTTGGAAAATGCCGAATTCACCAGTCAACGAACGTGCACGAAGCCAACCGACTCCTGTCCTCCGCCGTCCTGACTGCAGCACAGCACTCCATCCCACGTGGCAGGCGAAAACAGGCCAAGCCCTGGTGGGATGGTGAGGTAGAAGAAGCAATCAAACGAAGAAGGGAAGCCAGAGCCCTGGCCAATCGAAGTGAGGCGAACAGAGAAGCCTGGATCAAAATCAACAATGATACTGCCAACCTAATCACTAAGAAGAAAACTGATTGGTGGCACCAAATGGCATCCAAACTTTCTGCTCGCAGTGATCCAAACCGAGTATGGTCAGCTATCCGGTCAATGGATGGAAGAAACTGGAAGAACAACTCCACAGCACTGGCAGCAAACGGAAAGATCTATGCCCGGGATAAGGACCGGGCAGAAATATTCAGTAAGGAATATGCAAGAGCAAGCTGGATAAAAGAAAGAAAGCCAGAACGGAAACGAAAGCGGATTATCAAAGCCAGATTGCGCAGAAAGGAACAGGATGTACAGGAAGTCCCAGCCCAACGACCCTTCTCCATAGACGAGCTGAAATCTGCCCTAAACGGCCTGTCTAAAGGAAAGTCTCCAGGAGCCGACGAGATTACCCCCGAAATGCTGCAACACCTGCCCACCTCGGGTATGGAAGCCCTACTCCATGTCTATAACCTCTCCTGGAATACAGGAGAGATTCCTGAATCGTGGAAAAAGGCAACCATTATCCCGATACCGAAGAAAGGAAAACCGTTGGACCAAGCAGCTAGCTATAGACCGATCAGTCTTACTAGCTATGTCTGCAAAGTAATGGAGAAGTTAATCAAAACCAGACTGGAATACTTTCTGGACAGTATCAACTTTTTCTCCGAAGCTCAGGCCGGTTTCAGACAGTCCCGCTCAACGGAAGACCAAATTCTCCGGATCACTCAGGATGTTGCCGACGGATTTCACTCACGACCTCCTAAACGCACTGCTATGGCCCTTGTCGACTTTGCCAGAGCTTTTGACACAGTCTGGCGGCCTGGAATACTGGAAAAACTGCTGGAGAGCAATGTGCCACCGAAATACATCCGATGGATCAAACAGTACCTGGCCGACCGGCGAGCAAGAGTCCGGGTGAATGCTGATCACAGCAGGTATCGACGTCTGATGGCAGGGGTGCCACAGGGGGGAGTCCTATCCCCCCTACTGTTCCTAATTTTCATCAATGATCTTACCGCCGCGCTGCCGGATGGAACGGGCGTCAGCCTCTTCGCCGATGATCTGGCCGTCTGGGTTAGTCATCAGAAGATTGAAACAGCGGAACGATCCCTACAACACGCAATCGATGCTATCAGACTCTGGGCGGAAAAATGGAAGATGACGGTAAATGTTAGCAAGTGCGAAACAACCCTCTTCACAACAGATCCACACCAGGCAAAGTCCACGCTCCACACGATGTACGGACCAGAACCAATCAATTTCAATCCATCGCCACGATTCCTTGGCATCGTGTTCGACAGACGACTAACCTTCCGTCAACATATTGCAAGCCTGGCGGAAAAAATGAAATCCCGACTCAAAATCCTCAGCTGCATGTCCGGAAGGTCATGGGGTATGGCAAAACCAAGTCTGCGTACGGTCTACCTGGCCTATGTTCGCTCTGTGGCTGAATATGGAATAGCGGCATGGGGACCTTCGGTGGCTAAAACGAACTTTCAACAATTAGAGGTGGTAAACAGTAGAGCAGCTCGGCTGATCTCTGGTTGTACCGCCACTGCCCCGACTGACGGGGCACTGCTGGAGTCCAGCTTGCAACCAATGAAGATTGTCATGGAAAGAAAATCACTCTGCTCCTATCTGACGTCAGCAACACTACAAGACTCCAATCCAAGGAAGGCGGCGGCTACGACTACACAAAGGCAACGTTTGAAATCGGTAAAATCCTGGCGTGAATTTGCAAAGGAACATGCCTATATCCAGGAAATTGCCGCCGTTCCCAAGGAACCGGTCCCTACTCTGCCTCCCAAGCCACCGTGGGAGCCCGGAGTGAATGTCAGCATTAGCCTCAGCTGGGACAGTGGCTGGGAACCCTCGCAGGGAAATATTTTGGCGTACTCCGATGGATCTGCACACGGAGGGGTCAAAAACGGAGGATCCGGTGCCCACATAGTACTGACCGATGGGTCGCATGTGCGGCTGAAGAAACCAGCTGGACAGCTATGCTCGAGCTATCGGGCAGAAATGAAAGCGATAGCTATGGTACTGGACTGGTACCATGAAAGATCACTGGAAGATACAATGGCTCCACCACTAACCATCCTAACTGACTCAAAGTCTGCCCTACAGAAGCTCCAGGGCGGCCCTGGGAGATCAACTGGTGAACTGGAATCCAATGTCTGGGAACTTTTGTCCCAACTAGATGGAAAAGTTTCATTCCAGTGGGTCCCTGGTCACAGTGGAATCGAGGGAAATGAACTAGCCGATCTTGCCGCCAAAGAAGCGGCAACCATGGACCAACAAGCTGCCCCTGTGGATGTGGCCACTCTACGGACCTATGTGAACCGCAGGACCAATGAAGGCTGGAGAACCGGCATCGAGCATGCACTCATCAAGGAAATCAACCCTACCCTCCAGCCCGTCAGTGAAGAGAGGGAAAGTGGCCTCACAAAAAAGCAGAAACATATCCTCTCCCAACTCAGATCAGGTGGGCACTGTAGTTTACTTGCAGCCTACCGATTCCGGATTGGGAAGGAGGACTCCCCACTTTGCCCAAGATGTGGTGAAGAGGACGAAGACCTTCACCACTTAATCATCAGGTGCCCGGCCCTTGCTACCTACAGACTGCAAACCCTGGGAACGGCCCCCTCCCTGGATATCCTGGTCAGGGAACCCCGCCAAGTGGCTGGGTTTTTGGAGGTGGCGGGACTTCTGGCCTAGCCGGTGGTCCTGACTCATATGCCATGCGATGAGCCTGCAACTAGAGAGAGAGAGAGAATCGGAGACAAAAAATTTTAGACCAAATTTTGAATTTTTGAGATTTCGCCTTGGTCCCCCCTTACCATCCCGAAAAATCCGAATTTTCAAAACCCGGAATTTCGGAAACATCTTGCTTCCGGGAGATGTCCTAGTCAAGGGCTTCAAAATAAGGTATCAACCACCCCTGTACCCCTTCCCAATCTCGAGATCTAGGGGGGGGGGACAGACGGATAATAATAATAAGCACAGAACGATAACAAAGTGTTGCCCATTCCTTTGGAAAAGTGGGCAACACAATAAGACAAAAAGTAAACAGAAATATCAACGAAAATAACAGCAAAGATTCTAATCTACAAACCAGTAAGTGACCTGAATAAGCTGCCTACAACCAGACTTGTCCGTAGTAAAATGAACCACAAATTGGGTTTCTGGACTTTTAGGTTATTAGTCCTTTTTCAAAATTTCTAATTTCGATTTTTGATTGAGAAACTATGTACACACCTCAGTGGGCATTTCTTCATCGTCGAGGCGACTTGAGTGAGCCAAACCGGCATGCTCCGAATACTGGATCACTTTGGCCCACACAATCCTGGGACTGGAATAGTCCAGGGCAGGACTGGTAGACTGAAAGAAAACAGCAACATAAAAAAGGGAAATAGGGAAAAACACAATGTAGAAAAACCCACTTAAAAGCAGTATTCAAACGCTTATGTGACGCACAATCCAATTTCCAAAATGATGATGAGTGAGCTACATACAGGTAGGCCCAAAAATCTAATTCCAAAAAATAACAAACGTTTGTTCATCAGTGTATTTTTAGGGTTTTTTTCCGGGGGGGCCCGGGGGGGTGAGAAATTTCCGGGGGATCTTTTTCAAAAATTAGCTCCAAATTGGTATTTTTTGGCGTATTTTACACGTAGAAAGGCAAAACGTTCTTAAAATGCCAGGATTTAAGCTAAAAATAGCCATTTTGACGAAAATATTTTTCTGAAAATTTGCCTATTGTTGGCAAAAATTTGGGCTCCAAAAAATCTCGGGTGGGGAAGCAAAAATCCCGGGAGGTGCGATTTCGGGAGGGGGCAGGCATTTTCGGGGGGGGGGGGAAGGTCAATTTCGGGAAAAATACCCTGGTTGATGTATATATATGAGAATAAGAATAGAAGCCCAATAAACAACTCAACCACAGTCACACGTACGTACATTGGTCAATTCTTGAATAGGGGGCGTGTGGCCCTGTGGACCCAGGAGGTCCTGTGCCAGGCCGGCCATTTGACGTCTCCGGCCCGGGCTGGCATGGAGCCAATGACGAAAGCTGGCCACAACCCATTGGAGCACAAAACCGTGCTGCACTACACAGCGCATATGATCTGCAGCACACAAAGCAAGCACAGCCGACTATTGACAATTAATAGTTAGATAATTGCAAATAAGTATGAGATCGTGTCCGAAAAAAAGGAAAACATACCTTCTACATACGAAAGCCCGAAATTAGTAATCAAGAAATTAATGCAAAATTATATATGTACTCAGAAACAAAGGCCACGTCACAAAACAATTACGTAACTACGGGAATAACAGGAACTTCATTGTACACTTGGTAGAAACTAATGTCGCACAAATCTTTCCCTCCCTCCCCGCAATTTCAAAACTCATCCAAATTAATCTTCAATCTAATTCAAATTTATTTCTTAAATTAACTTCGTTTTAACAGATTTTGCCCTTCGTCGTCAGCCAGTCTAGAAAATCTACCTCTATCTCTACAGTTGAACAGCAGTATCAGAAGGATCTGCAAGATCACAGTCAACGGATCCGACAGAATCAGGGGGGCCCGTTGGGGATCCAGGGGTTCTAGGCAACCCCCTGCCTCCGGTCCCTCAGCCAGAATGGTCCCAGTCAGCTCGGCCCAGGTGCTTCGGTACAGGCCCGTTTCGGGCGACTCCAGGTCAAACAGTTGACAGATGGCCAGCTCAATTAGGGACCCTGGAATCAGACACAAAAACTATAGAAATAACGTGTCCTCCAACAGAAGACCCTTAAAATCATAAATTTCTTAGGCATAAGTTTTGCCGTTTGAATAGCAGAAAACTGACACAATGAATTTGTAGAAGGCTAACCACCTGGTTTAGAAAGTAAAAATCAATTTTTATTCCGATTGCTTGCAGTTTCTACATGACTTATTCAATTGAGTTGTGCGGTTCTAAAAGCATAATTAACCTAATTTGCATATCAATTCACACTTATTGCTTACCTGTGCAAGATCGCTTCAAATCAGACCGATTCAAGCTCAGCATGATATTGTCCAGTTCAATATTGCATCTGCAAAACAGCAAGTAATGGACAAAAAATAAACCAAAAAAACAAGCTTAAAATTAAGTCCTTACAAGTAGGCAGACAACTTTAATATTGCTTTTCGTATTAGATGAAGCTATGGTTTAATTAGCATACTGATTTCCAATTTAGTTCAATCAAGAATACATAATAACTAAGAGTATAGCAAGCGTCAGGCTTGTAGTTATTAGGCTTGCAACATCATCTGCACGATAACGGCTGACCCCCCCCAATACACAGATACCTGATAAATGAGCTGATGAAAACAGTGATATTCTCGCCACTGCGAATGACCTTTTCGCAGTAGGGCGGCGCAAGATGGCACAGTTTCATCACAAAATTCTCACACATATCTGATAGTTCTGTGTTCTCCTAAAACACCGAAGGAAGATCAGTGTACAGAACGACAAGTACAGAACGCAGACCTCATACTACCCGAAATCAAAAAAGTAGGAAAAAATGTAGGAATATTTTGTAAAAAAAGTAGGAAAAAGTAGGAATAAAAGTAGGAATTTTCCGAAAAAAGTAGGAATTTTTGCAAGCAAGCAAATTCTTGCGAGGTACGCACTCAAATAAATGAATGAGGGCATAGAAATGTGTAATTTGTTATCTGTTACCTGCGTATTTTGAATAAAAACTGTTATTTTGGAAATAAAATGTAAAAATAACTTTTATTTTAATGTGAGGTACCGGCGGCTGGCTTACTTCTAGGCCAAAATTTAAGGGGGGGGGGGCGATATGGGGTGGAGCATATTTGTCACAATTTGACTCACAAATTTATTAGGTGTTTCTGTGTAAAAACTACGAAAAATCGCTGAAGTATTTTTGCAGGAAGATCTTTTCCATAATGTTTTCTACCTTCGAATCGTCGCTTCGATCCGTCCCTGTTTTAAGGTATAGAAATAAATTTTATTTGAAGACTGTCTTAGATAAATGTAATGAATGATTTCAGTATTGTTTAGAATAACTCCAACATTATCGTTCGCTCCTTCAAAAGCTGTTCAAAAGCAGCTGATAATTTATGCAGATGAGTAAACGGAGATAGAGTTAAATTAGAATTGTCTACCAAATACCAAATTCCAAGGAGGGAGATTAAGAAACTTATTTAGCCATTTACATTAATTTTTGCTAATTTTTATCTAGAACAGCTATCTTTAATAAAACCAACGGTTTTGGAAGATTTTTGGCAAAAAGTACCGATTTTTTTGTTAAAATCCGGCGAATCCGAGCAATGTTTTGGAAATTTGAGTGTGGATTGTGGAAACTTATTTTTTGGGCAATTTGCTTTTTGCAATTCGCAAAAAATCGCGAAACTTTTCAATTTTGAGGTAATTTTTTCAAGCTTTTTGAACTCATAAGAAAAAACTCGAGCTTTTTGCAATGGATGAGGTAAAAAATGAAAGAGCCGTTATCTTAAGATTTTATCTTTATGCGGTGTCGGCCGATCATTGCCAGAAACACTGAAGTCATTCTGGAAGATAAGCAAAGAGCTGTTGAAAAGCTGAGTTTTCTCCAAAATAACTTTCACACCGAAAAACCAAACACGGGCTGAAAGGCACACAAACTGAGCGAACCTGTATATAATCAGAACATTCGACATTTTAAAACAATAAAAATATATAGTGCAGGCCTACAGCTGCAAGAAATGACCAAATATATAACAGCCTTTCCAAGTATGCTGTAAATAGCAGGACAAATAACAAACGTTTTTGCTCCGGATGATATTTATTTGAAACGATCTAAAACACGGCTGCAAATACTTCCAAGACCGTACCTATGAAATAAAAACTATCCCTATTCCGTGCTATCACAAACTAACTATTCCAACTAGAGCTAAAAAATAAGTTTTAACACAGTAGAAAATTTTGAAAATTGCTTTCCTAATTTTAAAGGCTTCTGAAACAAAAGTCGATCGAAGTTCCAATATAGAAAACGAAAAGTTTGTAACCTCAAAGACCGAGCCATCTGCAGTAGTATTAGCGATTGTTGTGTAATTGAGTTGCTGTATAAATATATTTCTCGTAAAATATTTAACTTCAAGATAATAAATAATAAGTTCCTCTTTCATTCCCGATATGGCTATCAACCAACGTTTGCATATTTTAACTAAATTTAAATTTTCTGAGAGGTCAAATTGTTAACTTAGTTTAAATTCTTAGGTTAAATTATTGAGAGGTCCTGTAGTCTAGTCTTAAAGAAATAAAAAATTATCTAAAGTTAAAAAATTTATTTCCATAAATCTCAATTCTCACATCTCGATATTTTTATTTTCAGGATTCTGTTGAACACAGAAGTCGCTGCCTTTATTTATATTCAGAAACACAGTATTATATAGTACCGTTGATTGTCGAAACATTTTGCACCACAAGAAGAAAGAAAATTTTTATGTACCCTATGCATAGTAGCAGCATATTATCAAGAGTGCATAATTGCACTATTATTAAGAAGAAGAGTAAACCACTAGAGGGCCTCTCTTCACTGCTTGCTTCACTTCACTTGCTCCGCCCACAATACGCGAATGTTCCCCCGTGAGGGGGTCGCTGAGAGAAGTCCCCGTTTGGGGGGGGGGGTCACAAAAAGTGGTCCCCGTTTGGGAGGGGGGGTCACCAACAGCCAATCAGAATGAGCAAATCTTAGCCTGCTTGAGCCCCCCCCCCCCCCCAAACGGGGACCTCTTTCAGCGACCCCCCACCAAACTGGGACCACTTTCGGCTACCCCCCCCCCCACCAAACGGACGGGGGTATACCTGTCGACCCCCGCCCCCCAAACGGGGGAACATTCGTTGCACATTTTTTACAATTTTCAAATTTGAAAATAAAATTCAAAAACCTCAGTACCGAGAGAGACCTACCAAAGGACTAACAGTAGCCGGTTCAAGCTGTCCGGCCACGCTCATAGCCAGAGAGGTCACCTCCTCAAGAGGGTCTTTGGTAGTGGACAGTTGTGAATGGTCAGTGGGGGTCACTCCAGGGGCTCCAGGAAGGGATGATGACCACACACTGAGGGGAATGATGGGGAGAACCCCGTTGGCCACCTGGCGACACAGGGGGCAGTAGAATTCACCGATGGCATAGTTTAGCATCTGATTGGCCACCGTCTGATCACGCTGCAAATATACGTATAGGTAACAAACAAAGACAAAAACTACATACTAGATCTTTTCCTATGCAGTGAGGATCCGATAGTTCATAGTTCAAATCCTCGCTTCCACAGAAAAGGCTTTCACAAATCCCCTTGAGCTGGGAACTAGGAGCACATATCGGTATCGAGCTGTACATCCTTAATTGGTCGGTAAATGAGTGCCACTACGATGGGAAGCTAACAAGAGTCAGTGTACGAAGTAGCGTTATAAAGGGCCGGCCGGCCCCCCCCCTTCCACGGATGCAGTCGCGTAATTTGAGGTGACACTCCTGGCTCTACCGGCTGCGCAGGAAAAGGGCTGCACCCGGACCCTTACCTTCCGAATAAAATATTATGTAGGTCCATTCCTTACGCATGAAATTAATGGAACAGACCTTTAAGGCGTCCATATAGGACATGTGACAGCTGGTATGAATGGAATGTCCACAGGTGGTTATCCGCAGACCCCCTTCCGCCCCTATGTTAATGGCCTGGGTACTAGAGACCTGTAATCAAAATTAAAACAAAAGCTAAACACAACAAACAATTTGTTTTAATATGAAAACATTACAAATATTTTACCTTTTTTCTAGTTTTCACTTAATTCCTATTTATTTAGTACTTTAGCGCTTAAGGGGGGCGACTAAAGGTTTGCCCTGACTTTGTCCCATTGGCCTACTTTTTGGCGAGGATGTAGAGCATGGGTGTGGTCAAAAAATATCGGGTACCCAGATCTTAGCTGCCTTCCAGCCATGTGCAGCCGTCGCGATTATGAGTCCACCCCATGGTTTTTTTTTGCGTCAGGGGCTGCGTCATAGCGCAAATTTTTTTCGTGTGACGCAAATAAAATTAGCCCTGACGCAAGGCTGGCGCAGCAGGATTTGAACTTCAACTAGAGGCAAACTTGTGCAAACTTGCTGGAAAAATTGTGTTTCAAACGTGATATTTCTAAAAAGTTTCTGCTGGGGGCTGCGCCCCCAGACCCCCGCATGTCTGCCTTCTTACTTGTTGCTGAGTGCTAAGATGACTGACAAATTAATATATATATTTTATTTAATCATTGAATATAAGGGTGCATGTAGCAGCGGAAACAGCTTGCAAGTCTTGCAGATGTAGCACTTAAACAGATTTTAATATACATTCGATATTACAATAACCGGCCATACTTAATACCACATCAACTGGTCGCGAAAATACTCTAAATTAATTCCTGGGAGAGTCTTAATTGCAAAAATTCTTCAACTTCTGGGGGGCTCCGCCCCCCAGACCCCCCGTGCTGGTTCTTTCTCTACATAGATCTTAATGCTTCACACATTACAGCCGGCTTTAAAGACGCAAAATTTAAAAAACAGGTGGAAAATGTGTTTAATGCTGTCTATTGATGGCTAAACAGTTAAACATTGATTACACATTAAAATAATGTTTAAAATTCCTATTAAATTGTTTAAAAATAAATTTTATTTTTGACGCAGTGACCCCAGTTCCTGACGCAATAAACTTTTTCCTGACGCAGCATTGGCGCAAATCGTGAAACCAAAACAAAAACCCTAGTCCACCCCCCCCCCTTTTTCACAACTACCACCATAATTAATTAAAAATCTCTGCTGACTGCAAGACCATGAATTCAAGGTTGCCATTTGCCAATCTGCAGAAAAATACTAGACGTCTGTATCTTATCTGCATCTAAGGAAATCACTCTTCGGAGTATACTTGCTTAAAAAAAAGTTACAAAACTTGTAAAAAAAACTAAATCACAGAAAACAACCAATAAATCAAGCAATAAATAAATCCAGTGTTGTATTTTAGGTACTGACTGGCTCATAAAGCTTCTGGAGATATTCAATGGCGAGTCGTTCTTTGGCACCGCGCGAGTCCAGAAGGCATCGAGATTCGGAGTCACGCATAGCGTCCCACGGGTCCCAACCCTCTAGGAGGGATTTGCCCAACACTGAAACAACAAAAAACACTACAACTCCAAAACACAGTAAGGACAACAAAAGAAGCTTTCAGTAATTAAATCAGCGTGCAGTATATACGTACAGTAGAGCTCCAAAAAAACTATTGTCTGCCAAGTTTGCGAAAGGTAGAAATTTTCGTTAAAATTGGAGAATTTCGCGTAGATAGACTCCACAAAAGATTGAATTTACGGGAAATTCAAAGTATGTATATAAGCCAGCTGAGCCAGCCAGCAACTTCAGCATAGGCATGTTTTTCGTGAAAAAAGTTCCGTGAAGTTAGCTAAATTTGTCAAAAATCGCAACTTTCCAGCTACATACAGTACAGCTCCGAAAATTGTTTTAAAGCACAAAACCAGCACCTCCCTTAAGGAACGTAAATTTGCTTGAATCGAGTTTAATAAAAAGAAAAATTTAGTCTATTTTCTGCTGGACAGAGCAGAATAACCTCTTTACTAGTGGTATTAGACTCCATAAACTCTGAAAAACACATCAAAATTTCAAACAGGATGATGTTGAAAAATTCCATTTACCCGTGGAAGGCTGACATAGGACAATCAAGCCGACAGGCTCTTCCAGTGAGGGAGCCACAGTACAGGAACAAATGACACACTCATACTGCTGGGCTCTCCGCTGTCTAAAGGCCGGACTACTGGCAACACTGCTCGAGCCAGTGCTGGAAAGGGTCACAGAACTTCGGCTCGAGTCCAAATCCCCCCCACCAGCACCACTTTCAGTCCCACCACCAAGTGCAGGGGATTGGGTCGACGAATTGGAGCCGCTACTGGTACCCGGCGCCAGCCAACTGTCAGAACTACCGGACCCACCAACACCACCAGATGACGGTTCGCCCAGAAAATTCTCTAAAACAACAGACCAAACAGTACACAGAAATAAAAACAAAAATTCAAATGAAAACAGTGGATAATGATAATGGTACATACAGTAAAATTCACCGCGTTATTCAAATACGAACTGTCTTGTTTTGAGGGACTACGGCAAGTACAAAATATGTAAAAATGAGAAAAATCGAAGATGGTCGAAAAATCGCGACCCCCCCCCCCTCTTAACGGATTTAAAAACGATAAAAAAGGATTATGCAAGTCTCAGCTTGCAGAATCCAGCGAACCCAGTACTACAAAACGGATCAGAGAGAAACGCAAAAAGTCTAAAAAAAACTTTCTCATAACGTGTAGGAAACAAATTATGAACCTTTTTCCAGGAAATGTTGCATAACCGCCTTCTGTTTTGAGGTGAACTGGGCCATCAGGCGTTTCTGGCGCTCACGTGCCGCTCGTTTTCTGAAACCAAACCCACAGCCATACAAAATTACTGATTGATCTAAACTTAAGCATTGCAGACTTGACTCACCGGAGCCAGACTTCTGGGGCCGATGTTATCAAAGGCCGAAACCAGGATTTCAAGCTAAATCCGAGTTAAAAATGGGTCATCAACCCGAACCCGATGGAATCAAAGTTAGGTCAGAATCAGAACTGGGTTTCTGAAACCCGGGTTTCATAACAGGGTTTTGGGTTAAATTGGGGTTGAATTCAGACCCAATGTTATCATATAACCCGGGTTTAAAAACTAGGGTTAAATTGGGGTTAAAATGGCAAATCTCAAGCCTACTCGATGAGGAGGGTTGAGTCTGAAACCCGGGTTTTATTCTATGTAATTTTGTGGGGTTTGCTCGGGAGACCCTCTTCACTTCAAGTTCCCAAAATATAAACAAACCAGCACAAGTATTTCTGGGGTTAATTTTGGGTTAACTATAGACCAGCCAAAACGGATTTCTGGGTTAACTCGGGGTTAACCCCAATAAAATAGGGTTTCTGTAATCCAACCCCATAATTTCAGGGTTAACCCCAAAAACTACGAAACCCAGGTTTCAGAAAACCCAAGTCTGATAACATCGGCCCCAGGAGTCAGCCGAGCCGACCCGATAGATAATTTCGCCTACAGTCAATGCCTTGCCTTAAATGCATCGTATGCATCCAAATAAAAATAATAATTAATTAAGTAACTAATTAAAAGCAATAATCCTACAAAAACCTGAACTGACCGTTGCATTCTCTCGTCCACCGGTTTCATCAAACTTTCCGTCGGCGTGGCGACACCCTCACACAGGAGGTCCAACTCGGCCCGGCACGAATCGCTGGCCCAATAGATTCGGTCCAACAGCCGGCGTATGTGGGCCGGCCCGGACTGGGGCCGTAGTTCCGCTTCCCGGCCCGGCCCAGACCCGGCCATTAGGTCAGCACTGGAACTGCCCGGGCCAAGGGTTGGCGGACGATAGCTGGGAGTCGGGGGGATGACAGCGCCAGCTAGCTGGTTGTGCAGCTGAACCAACAGGGATAGAAGACTGTGGCCCACTGGCTGCACATGAACGGAAGGCTCCGGCAGGGCCTGAAAACCGTCGGCAGGGCGGGGCAGCCGCCCTTGGGGCTGGGGACCTTCTAGACGGCCCTGACCCCGGTTACTGCTGTTGCTGGTGATAGTGTCCGGGCTAAAACAGGCCAGACAAAAACTGCTCTCACATTACATCATAGCAGATTGCTGCTATAGAAGAAGCAAGTGCCTGTAAAACTGAACAAAAATATTCCTTAAAAATGCAATATTTCTGCCAAAGCCGGCTGTACATAGGATGATTATTAATTAAACAACATTTGTGGCTAAAATATCAAGCATTTAAATATACGTATATCATTTAAATTTTAATTTAAATATTATCAACTAAATATCACCTCAGTCACCCACCACCCTATATGTATGCCCAGTTCCAAAGGATCTCCTCTCAGCCCCCTCAAAAAATTCGTAAGAAATTAAGAAAGTACCTCAAGTCTTCAGACGATGAAGCCTCCTCCACAATCTGATGCTGCAGTTCACCATGATCAAAGGGAACCAGTTGACCTCCAGAACCACCACCAGTTTTAGTAGCAGTAGCAGTAGCAGGAGCAGTAGGCGCCGGGAAAGGTAAGATACTACCGGCGGCAGAAGCGTCCAAAGACCAGCCGCGCGTCAGGAGGGTTCGCGAAGACGTCGAACTGGAATTTGTGGCGGAAACGGAGATACTCGCCGGCGTAGCACTGCTGACACTGTGTCGGTGCTGTTGAGCACGACGAGAACTGCCTGCAAAACAACCACTGACACTTCATTAGACAGTCAAACTATATACTGGCATTTTTTAGGGTTTTGAAAGTGGGGGGGCCCCCCCCAGGGAGGGGGAAGTGGGGGGGTCCGAAAAGTGGAGGGGGGCGAGCCAAAGGTAAAAATATACCTAAATTTTTAGCGAAAAATTAGCATTTTTAGGGTAAAAACGCAAAAAATCGCTGTTTTTCGCTGTTTTTAAACTTAAAATGAGCTTATAAGTCCATAAATTAGCTAAAAATTGAAAAAAGTTTTGAAAATTTGGCCTCAAAAACCTAATTTTTGGTCACTTTTGGGCGACCCCCAAAAAAGTGGGTGGGGGCTTGCCGAAAAGTGGGGGGGGGGGCGAAAGTGGGGGGGCTCCGAAAAGTGGAGGGGGAACCGAAAAGTGGGGGGGCCCCACCCCCCCCCCCCCCCCCACTAAAAAATTGCCAGATATACGTACGTACTGTCAACAAGTTATATTCAGCAGAGCAAAGATAGCAGGGTTCTGGACTCTACGAATGTGCAAAAGTAAAAAAAGGGAAGCGCAAACCCACCCCACTTTTTGGACTTCCATCCCCTCTCGCTATAAGGTGCCCAGAAAATGTAAAAATTTCAGAAAGTTCAGTCAAAGTGACAAAAAATTTCCGACTTCGCCGCAGCACTTTTTAGCACAGTTATAGCAGCATATGTAGAAAACAGGCAATTTCTACTACATTTTTGGCGATTTTAGACCGCTTTGGATCCCCCCCCCATCTTTTGGCCCCCCCCCACTTCCCCACCCTAGCTTTTTTTGGCCTAGAAAAGGAACAGTAAAACCATCCACTTGTGATGGCTCTTCAGTATAATACACTGAGTGATATTCTTCCAAACCTTACACCATATTTTGTATCAAACCACTGTACAAACTATGAGGCCATAAAAATCATAGCTAGCTTTTCCAACATCAAACGTTCAGCTACACTCGACCGTGTAGCACCCCCCAACCCTGCCTTAATTCGAAAATAACCCAACCCCCTTTCTCAGCAGAACAAAAACCCGACACGACATACTCGAATCAGAATCCGTCACCGAAAATTCGGAAGAGATCTCCGCAGCAGCAGACGAAGACAACGACGGAGGCTGAGTATCAAATTCCGTAATTTCAATGGCCGACACGGAAACCGCCGAATCCGAGTTGTTGTCCTCAGGGGCTCCGTCAGGGGCAGGCGGGCCGACAGAGCCCCCCAAATCCATGACCGAGTCAGAGGGTTCCGTGACCCGAGGGACACAGGCGGGCGACTCCGCCGCAAGTCGGGCAATCTCACTGCCCATCGTGAGCGCCGGGCGAATGGGGGTGCCTGGCAAACACTTGCGCAGAACAGAAGATGGTAGACAGCCGAGAACGCCTGAAATAGGGACCAACAGTAGATTAAATCTTATTTCTGATATAGTATCTCTTATCTCAATACCGAAACAGAATATACAGCATGCGTACAGCTATTAATACCAGTGATGGACACTGTATATATATGTATCCGTTTACGTATGAGGAGACAAAGCCATGAAAAGTCAGCAAACGTTTGACAAAATTTTCCAAATTTTGCAAATATTTTTACAAAACTTCTCTGAAAATATTTTCGAAACCAAGGATGTAGCATGGCTTGTTGATATCAATTCACAGACTGGCGATTTCCCACAGGATGGACTCCCCCCGAAATCGTCCCCGCCAAGTTTTGTGCATTCCGGCCCGCCCTGCAGGCCCTCATAAAATTGAAATGAATTGAAATTTTAACTGTAAAATAAAAAAACAATTAGGAAATTCCATTTTGAATAAGCGGATAACCAGGGCAGATATCATCCGTTACAGCAAAATAGGCGGATATCCGCTTACGAAAGAATGTGCGGTACCCATTACTAATTAACATACACAAATTAAGCAACACAAATTGAAACTTTAGGTAAGATAATCATACTTACGAGCATAGTAGTAGTCTATGTCGGCCTCCGCATTATGCTCCGTATCAATGTAGGGTATATCCGTGCTACGACGACGCGGTATCACGGCAATAGTCCCCTACAAATAATCAATCAATCAATCAACTCGGTTATTTTCGCTACACGAGTTAAACGATTACCAACATGTTCAACTTTATTTAAAAAAGCAACTATCCTCAAGTTATTAAAATCTGCATTGGAAATCTATCGAGTATCAAACAGTTGCATCCAAGTAACTTTTTGAAATTCATTTCTAACATTTCCTGCAACTCATTCTTTCTTTATCTTCCTTCATTAGACGAATTTAAAACCATTTTACTAAACCCAACAAGTAGGGATCGACCGGAACTCCGAAAAACCGGAACCGGAACCGGAACGAGCTTTAAAAAACCGGAACCGGAACCGGAACCGGAACCAGCTCTTTAACACTACAAAAATCGAAAATTTTAAATTAGCTTCTGGGCAATTTTCGCTCAATTTTTCGCATTTTTGTAGCTAATAGAACGTTGTAATAACATTTTGAATTGTATTTTACATAATTAATTCAATGCATGAAAACGAAATTTGCAATATATGTATATATTAGGAGAATTTTTTGTTATACAGTTAAAGTTTACTAATAGCTCTAAAACTGTAATTATACACGGTATCGGTATGAGTACTTTATTCAATCACATTCTCGACGCAAAAAATTACGTATATTTTTACGTTACACCGAATCTCGGTGAATGATTTGATCGAATGCAAGTTGACTTCTCAGGGAAATCTATTGGCAAATTAAAATATTTTTTAGTTAAGCAGAATATTAAGAATATTAAATTAAATTAAATATATAAATAGAAATTAATTCCACGAAATATCATCAAGCATCAAAATTGTTAGAAGAGCTTTTTTAGTTTTTCATCTGATTTGAGAAACAATTTTTGGTCATAATCAACTAGAGCTCCAGGAAAAGTTACAGCATTTTCAAAACACTAAATCAAAAATTAAATTGTTGCAAAAATGCCATCGACGTTTAGCCAAGATATCCATTATTATTTAGCTTAAGATAACTATTATAATTTTAGTTGACTTTTATTCTGTTTGCATGTATTCAAGAGAAAAAGTCAAATAATTTTTCAAAAATTGCTCTGCTTGTCTAAATTATTGTGAAACTTGACTGAATCTAGCTATGAGCTTACATAGGTTAGCTTTAAGAACTGGTCTTCAGTTTTTAAATTTTGCCCATGGGTGACCTTAGCTTGTAATTACTTAATTACTTAGCATTAGACTACTACAACCAGTTGCTAGATCTAGCCAACGTGCTGCCTTCTTCGCAATTAGAATTGTAAAAATATGGAATTCCCTCCCTGAGTCAACGGTGACAGCTGGTACTTTGGATAGTTTTAGTAAAAAACTTGAAAATTTTAATTTTATACCCTTTTGTAAATCAAATTATATTAGAGGACCCAATTAGATCATAATTAGTAATAGGAGGGGTGTCTCAATGCCTTTCTTTGAAAGGTTCACACCCTCCAGCACCTTCACAGTTCCGCGCTTTAATGATGCACATTATTTCCCTTTCTGTCTCTTTTTATTGTCTTAGATTCTCGCTGAAGCTGATAAGAATGTTGATACTACGACTGGAAGCGAAACCCTAAATTCTACTGCTCCGAAAGACTTAATAACTAATCAATTTATTATTCACTGCTTTGTACGTGTGTAACTGTGTCGTGCGAATAAATTTACTTTACTTTACTTTACTTTAATTATTTGGTTCTAGCAGACTTTGTGAGAATGCAAATTTTTGTACCATTTTGGAGATTTTTTGTCTCGTTGCAATATTTAAATTTTCATCCATTAAACATATAAAGACTAAAGTCTTTTTCACACTTTTCAAAGAAAGTTGAATTAAACGAATTTCTCCCAGTTGAAATAAATTTGACCTTTTTGATTAGCTACATCTGGGTTTTTAACTTTTAAGTGACATTTCTTCAACATATTTATACTTTAAAAACCCTTGCTATACGTATACATATTTTGTTCCTACCATAATGTTTAAATAATTATGTTGCACTCGGCGCGAAAATTGATCACTAAACAAACAGCAAAAATCTTATTCTATGCGATTTAAACAATTGGGACAGTTAGTTTTAAGCTAAAACTGACAAGTAATTATATAATAAAACAGTGCACTATAATTTTGAAATAGCAAAGGTATATGACAAGGTTTCATTTAATTTATTATTAAGCATCTTCTACCAACAATTACATAATTTGAAAAGGGAATCGGCGGGCTTGTGCTACCTTTTTCTGAATTATATAAGTATATATAATTTTTCTTGCATAGTAATTCATAACAATGAATTAAGTTGTATATGTATTAGACATTATAATTCTAAACAATCTAAATACATATATAGTGCAATAGCGCCGCAGGCGAAAATTTTTGAGTAAATAATACTCAGTTAGAAGAGAATAGCAATATTCCAAAAAATTTCAAGAAATTTTCGAAAATTTTGCTTTTTATAATAGACTAAAATTGGTTCCGGTTCCGGTACGTTTTCAAAAACCGGAACCGGAACCGGAACCAAAAAGTACCGGAACCGGAACCGGAATTCCGGTCGATCCCTACCAACAAGGTATATATTATCTAATCTGAAAGCGATTTCTACCCACATCAGTAGGCGTCTGCGCCGGGGTGCCCAGAACTCGCGCATTCAGACGCAATAGATCCGGAAATGAACGCTCCGTACCATCCCTGAAAAAACAGAAAAAGACAGCCAAACATTTTTCATGAAATAAAAAAACAATACATTTAAATAAATTTCAAACAAAGCCATTTACGTACTCTTACAGACACATGTAACCAACCAACCAATCAATAAAATTTACGCATTTCTAAAAAGTCAATTTCTGAAACCTACTCCACAGATCTGGCCAGCCCAGGCACATTACTGACACACAAAATTCGATCAATTCGATGCAAGAGGTTCACAAAGATGTCATTGCCCGGAAACCAGCCGCAGTACTGACTGTCCAGAACGCACTGTCGGCTGCCACTGTTCTACAACAAAAAGATTTATTTCTTTATGATTAATGCCTTGTATCCTTCGTGGATCCGCCTGCTGGCCAGCGTTTACTTCATTTTCTTGACTAATCTAAAACAAATTACACGTATATACCTACAAGTAACAAAAATGCTCCGCACAAAAGAGGATAATATGTGTGTGTTGGCTGTATCGTATATATATATCCTTTAAATATCCTTTAAATATATAATAAATATAAATAGGTATATATATCCTTTAAATTCCGGTTGAAGAAGTAAAGATAAAAGTTTCATGGGCACGTGACGTTATTTGGCACAGCAAATATTGGTGGATGGTTCCATGTCAAAAGTTGCTCAGCTCACTTAGGGCTTTCATTTGATACCAAATTTGACCACTTTTGAAAAATTTTATTTTTGACCCAAAATCGCCTAAGTCCCCACCCCACCCCACCACAGCACTCTACAGCCACTTTGGGTACGCAGTTCTATGACAAAAGTTGCTCAGCTCACTTTGGGCTTTCATTTGGTACCAAATTTGACCACTTTTGAAAACTTTCATTTTTGACCGAAAATCGACTAAGTCCCCACCCCACCCCACCAGAGCACTCTACAGCCACTTTGCGCATGCAGTTCTATGACAAAAGTTGCTCAGCTCGCTTAGGGCTTTCATTTGGTACCAAATTTGACCACTTTTGAAAACTTTCATTTTTGACCGAAAATCGCCTAAGTCCCCACGCCACCCCACCACAGCACTCTACAGCCACTTTGAGCATGCAGTTCTATGACAAAAGTTGCTCAGCTCACTTTGGGCTTTCATTTGGTACCAAATTTGACCAGTTTTAAAAACTTTCATTTTTGACCGAAAATCGCCTAAGTCCCCACCCCACCCCATCACAGCACTCTACAGCCACTTTGAGCATGCAGTTCTATGACAAAAGTTGCTCAGCTCGCTTAGGGCTTTCATTTGGTACCAAATTTGACCACTTTTGAAAAATTTTATTTTCGACCACTTGACCCCCCACCCGATTGACCCTTCAAACGGCAAAGTGGAACCAGCCCAGCAAAATAGGTACGTCGGACGGCAAAACGGATACCGGGAATGAGCTGGGCACACCAGAAAACCCCTATAGACAAAGTTTTGAGAGGCCAGGTAGAGCCTACTATGGACCTCCAGGAAACGGTTTCCGACATGACCCTCCAGACGGCAAAGTGGAATCAGCACAGCAAGATGGATGAGTCCTACGGCAAAAAGGACACCGGGAATGAGCTGGGCGCACCAGAAAACCCCTATAGACAAAGTTTTGAGAGGCCAGGTAAAGCCTACTATGGACCTCCAGGAAGCGGTTTCCGACTTGACCCTCCCGACGGCAAAGTGGAACCAGCCCAGCAAGATGGGTGGGTCTGACGGTAAAACTGACTGCGGGAATCGATTCTCCGTGCCAGAAAACCATTGTATGGAAGAATTGAGCGTTCAAAGTTAAATAGATAGCGAGAAATTTCGATTTTTCATTTTTCGAATTTTCGCCATCTTTGACGGGCCACTGTGGTCGCTAGGGAAGTGATAGAGAAACGCAACCTGGACCGTTAGTTAGTTCAATATATGTAATTTCTGAATATAAAAAGAAATCAGCTCCAGCTCGTAACGTTCGACCTGAGCGACGACCACAAAAATGGTCACTTTTCGCTATGAGCCGACTTTGCGGCGCCACTGCGGCGCTGTGGCGCAGCTGCGGCGCAAAAAAAGTTGTGATTCTTAAATTCTTTAGAGGGTACTACTAGGCCCCATAGCCCTTTAGGTTGGCCCACCGCTGCAGATCACGTGAAAGCGGCGAACATTATGTACAATACAACCATCAAATAGGAGAAACCGGAAAAAAAACATCGCCGCCATAACCGGTCCGGGGCGCAACTTTTTAACGGTAAGTGATACGGGGCTGAAACTTCACAGACATACTAAACTCGATGTGCTCTACAATTTGCGCATGAAATCTGCGCAGGATCTGCGCAGGATTTTGCGCAGCTTCTGCGCAGCTTATTTTACACTGTCTCCAGCCACTTTTCACACATATTATAGGGGTCGCTGCCGCGACCCCTATGATATATAGGCTATGGTTAACATATACCTATGTGAAAGGTTGAAATCAGGATTGAAAGATGTGAAGAAAAGGTGTCCAGCAGAGATGGGACCGGGTCACCGGGTCAAGAGCTTCGACCCGGTCTTGACTCGGTTTTTTAAATTTTCCTCAAATTTTATAAATTTTTGGCTTACCAAGCTAAGACTTTACCGTGTAAATCTCTGTTCATTGTGCAATATTAATTTGCTTTTTTCTCATATTTTAGTCTTGCACATATCCGCAGCTTCAGTTTATTTGAATCTGTCTGTCCTTGGCAGATTATTGTTTACCTTTATCAGTTTCATGATTACTGCATAAATCTATTTTATGATTTACAGTTTATTTTCGCAAACAATGCAAATGTTGAAGATAAGTGAACAATTTAATCTAATTTAACGCAATACTTAATAAAAACTAAATTTTTCAAGTATGTACTCCGTGATTTTGGACAAGTACTCATATTTGACCCGGCTAAATTTCGCAGACGGATAAATTATTGGTTTTGCCAACTCATATCTGCATAAATTTAGAAAATGTTACAACGACTATTAAATACTTTTTAAAAACCTAGAACAAACATATGCATGTCATAGCTATTCTTCTCAGGGTGGTGATAGAACACGAAATACAAAAATTTAGCGTTCTTAAGCAAAATCGAAAATTTTTTGCAGATTTATGAATTTTGTGGAAAACCGGGTCACCGGGTCAAGCCTAAGTGACCCGGGCCGCGTTGCAAAAGATTCTCCTAAGTGCCCTCCTAAGAGGGTACTTAGGAGGATGTCTGGGAGCTGTCTAGGAGGAAGTTAGGAGACCTCCTAAACCTGTTTCAAAAGATTTCTCCTAAGTTTAGCTGGCGCTGCTCCTAAACTCAGCCAACTTAGGAGAAAAGTTAGGAGTGGTGGATAGCACTCCTAGCTTAGGAGAATTTTTTGCAACCCGATTCTCCTAAGTCGCCACCTAAGCTGAACTTAGGAGCGCTCCTAGGCTTAGGAGAATCTTTTGCAACGCGGCCCCGGTTCCTTCACTGGTGTCCAGGGCAGGGATTGAACCGCAGAGTTCTGGCTGATTTTATGCCTGGCTTTTTCCTACAGGCGGGGGGCGCCCCCCCCCAAGAAATCAGTTCCCCCAGACTTGGGTTCCCCCCAGGATTGGGGCCTCCCCCCAGAACTCTAAAGTGTCCGGAAAAAAGGGTTTTGAGTGTAAATTTTGAAAATTTTTCCGGCTTCGCCGGATTGTTTCGGCACTTTTAAGCAATTTTAGCTGTTCTAAGCTTAAATTTAGGTTAAAAATAGGTAATTTTTAGCTCAGCAGCAAATTTTCTAATCACTTATATATTTCTGGGGGGGGGGGGAAGAAAATTTTTCAAAAATGTTTAAAAATAGCTAAGTGCCCCCCAGACCTGGGGAGGGGGACCGCTCCCCAGACTTCCCCCCCCCAGAAATTTTTGCCTAGGAAAAAGCCAGTATGCAAATGAGCACCGTTGCAAATACTTGTTTGCAATTATATATTATTGAATGAGGATAGGTACAGTGCAAGATGTCCTTCAAAACAAACTTTAAAAAATTATATATATATTTTTTTCAATTATACATTCACACAAATTTATGTTTCCATCAGTCTATCGTATTCCGATGTTCCTATTAGCAGACTATGTACGTATATATAAATACAACCTGGGTTGGTAACCTATAACTGAAATAGATACTGGTTAAGCATATCCGCAGGCTATGGAGGATATATATATATATGTATATATATATATATATATATATATATACATATATATATATTATGTAGAGCGCGACAGCGCCCCTACATAATATGGGTGTAAAGGCGCCTGCGCGGCCCCCTGGAGACCGTGTTGGCCTGGTGCCAGCTAATTAGAGGCCCGGGAGTGGTAAAAAGGTTACCATCGTAAACAACTCGAGTAGTACTACAAGTACCACCATACTTTTGGTTCGAATTCGAAACTTCGAATTTTTGCACTAGGCGATAGTTACCGTGCGTTTGTTTTTTTTCTGAGTAAATAACGCTTATTGGAAATGCATTTTACGGCGAAGTGTTGGAACGATGTGGGCATTTTGGCACCATACTACTATTATATGTTGCTAGACAGGATCCCCCCATGCTACCTTTTTTGGTTATTTTGGCACCTGGCCAATTTTGGCTCTGTGCCAAGGTCCCAAAGTCGGACTTTCGCTATTTTTCGCAAATTTTGGTCACACTTTTCTAGAACTGGGTAGAAGTTGGAGAGGTCTAGTATCTTTTGTTGAAAACTACCAGTAGGGGTGCATAAAGTAACGAGGGGGATTTTTTAATTTTGCTCCCTAGCTTTCAGGAGATGGGCTCAAACTTTGCATTTTTTGGCCTGTTTGGGCGAAAGTTTCTAAGTCCCAATTTTACTAGAAATGGCCTAAAAGTCACTAAAAATGGCGTTTTCGGCCTTGGGGTGGTACCCATATATAGTAAATCAGGGTCGCTGAAAACGATGAGCATACTGCCGATACCGCCCGAAGTGACCACTGGTCAGCATGGCTCCCGTGGTTCCTCGCCCAGGGTCAAAGTTGGGAAAACTCAGTCTAAACAGCGTTTTTCGGCGTTTTGGTCGGGGGCATATATAGTAAATCGACTACGCTCGTTTCAATGGGCATATCGCCGAAACCGACGGAAGTGACCACTGGTCACTACAGCCTATGGGGCCTATTGACCACTGGTCAAACGGCCTAAAACTGCGTATTTCGGCGTTTTGGTCGGGGGCATATATAGTAAATCGACTACGCTCGTTTCAATGGGCATATCGCCGAAACCGACGGAAGTGACCACTGGTCACTACAGCCTATGGGGCCTATTGACCACTGGTCAAACAGCCCAAAACAGCGTTTTTCGGCGTTTTGGTCGGGGCATATATAGTAAATCGACTACGCTCGTTTCAATGGGCATATTACCGAAACCGACGGAAGTGACCACTGGTCACTACAGCCTACTGGGCCTATTGACCACTGGTCAGACGGCCTAAAACTGCGTATTTCGGCGTTTTGGTCGGGGGCATATATAGTAAATCGACTACGATTGTTTCAATGGGAGTATCGCCGAAACCGACGGTAGTGACCAGTGGTCACTACAGCCTATGGGGCCTATTGACCACTGGTCAAACGGCCCAAAACTGCGTTTTTCGGCGTTTTGGTAGGGGGCATATATTGTAAATCGACTACGCTCGTTTAGCATGGCACTGTTCAAGCTCCTTGTATCCATTACCGCATTGCTGGAAAGGGATCCTTTAAAATGACAGAAGGACAAGAAATAAAAATGCTCCTCTGGAGCATGAAAAAGTAATATGGGTGATGGTGAGGTTGCAAAATCAAGAGAGGACTAGTTTTTAAAATGCTTAATATGGGGCTAGGTTAAAAAATAGAAGAGGACTAGGTTGTGAGCGAATTAATATGGGCACAGCTTCGCCGAACAACCCATATTCGCGGGATTTCACGTTTCGTCTTAGCTTAGAGCTATCAATGTCAGTCAATAAAAAATTTAAGCAGTTGAATACTCATCGAATATAGCTGTTTGCATGTACTGTTAGACTAGCTGCTAGGAATATATACGTAAATTATCATCATTTTTTGTGTTGAACTACCGCAGGCTCTACTACTAGGAGAGGTCTAAGGATATGATGCTAAAGCTATTGGTCCAAGTCTTGAGGAAATAGAAGATCGTGGGAGTGTCCTAAATTATTCTTGAATATAAATTTTCCGTATAAATGGATACGTAAAATGCGCTGGTTAGTATGAAGCACTTATCGAAGAAAACGTTTGCTAAAATAAAAGTTCGACTTAAGCTCGAGCACATACCGTAGCTGTAGGTTATTTATGAACTATAAACCAAATGTATCGTAGATATGCATAATAATTTACATTTACAAACCGCGAATATGGGTTGTTCGGCGAAGCTGTGCCCATATTAATTCGCTCACAACCTAGTCCTCTTCTATTTTTTAACCTAGCCCCATATTAAGCATTTTAAAAACTAGTCCTCTCTTGATTTTGCAACCTCACCATCACCCATATTACTTTTTCATGCTCCAGAGGAGCATTTTTATTTCTTGTATATATATACAAGTAACAAAAATGCTCCGCACAAAAGGGGATAATATGTGTGTTGGGCCTATGTCTATCCTTTAAATTCCGGTTGAGAAAGGCATAAATCCGACACCGCAAAAGTTGCTCAGCTCACTTAGGGCTTTCATTTGATACCAAATTTTACCACTTTTGAAAAATTTTAGTTTTGACCCAAAATCGCCTAAGTCCCCACCACAGCACTCTATAGCCACTTTGGGTACGCAGTTCTATGACAAAAGTTGCTCAGCTCACTTAGGGCTTACATTTGATTCCAAATTTTACCACTTTTGAAAAATTTTATTTTTGACCCAAAATCGCCTAAGTCCCCACCCCACCCCACCACAGCACTCTACAGCCACTTTGAGTGTGCAGTTCTATGGCAAAAGTTGCTCAGCTCACTTAGGGCTTTCATTTGATACCAAAATTGATTACTTTTGAAAAATTTTACTTTTGACCCAAAATCGCCTAAGTCCCCACCACAGCACTCTATAGCCACTTTGGGTACGCAGTTCTATGACAAAAGTTGCTCAGCTCACTTAGGGCTTTCATTTGATTCCAAATTTTACCACTTTTGAAAAATTTTATTTTTGACCCAAAATCGCCTAAGTCCCCACCCCACCCCACCACAGCACTCTACAGCCGCTTTGGGTGTGCAGTTCTATGGCAAAAGTTGCTCAGCTCACTTAGGGCTTTCATTTGGTACCAAATTTTACCACTTTTGAAAAATTTTATTTTTGACCCAAAATCGCCTAAGCCCCCACCCCACCCCACCACAGCACTCTACAGCCACTTTGGGTACGCAGTTCTATGACAAAAGTTGCTCAGCTCACTTAGGGCTTTCATTTGATGCCAGATTTTACCACTTTTGAAAAATTTTTTTTGACCCAAAATCGCCTAAGTCCCCACCCCACCCCACCACAGCACTCTACAGCCATTTTGGGTATGCAGTTCTATGACAAAAGTTGCTCAGCTCACTTAGGGCTTTCATTTGATACCAAATTTGACCACTTTTGAGAAACTTTATTTTCGACCATTTGACCCTCCCACCCGGCTAACCCTTCAAACGGCAAAGTAGAACCAGCCCAGCAAAATAGGTACGTCGGACGGCAAAACGAATACCGGGAATGAGCTGGGCACACCAGAAAACCCCTATAGACAAAGTTTTGAGAGGCCAAGTAGAGCCTACTATGGACCTCCAGGAAGCGGTTTCCGACTTGACCCTCCAGACGGCAAAGTAGAACCAGCCCAGCAATATAGACACGTCGGACGGCAAAACGGATACCGGGAATGAGCTGGGCACACCAGAAAACCCCTATAGACAAAGTTTTGAGAGGCCAGGTAGAGCCTACTATGGACCTCCAGGAAGCGGTTTCCGACTTGACCCTCCCGACGGCAAAGTGGAACCAGCCCAGCAAGATGGGTGGGTCTGACGGTAAAACTGACTGCGGGAATCGATTCTCCGTGCCAGAAAACCTTTGTATGGAAGATTTGAGCTTTCAAAGTTAAGTAGATAGCGAGAAATTTCGATTTTTCATTTTTCGAATTTTCGCCATTTTTGACGGGCCACTGTGGTCGCTAGGGAAGTGATAGAGAAACGCAACCTGGACCGTTAGTTAGTTCAATATATGTAATTTCTGAATATAAAAAGAAATCAGCTCCAGTTCGTAACGTTCGACCTGAGCGACGACCACAAAAATGGTCACTTTTCGCTATGAGCCGACTTTGCGGCGCCACTGCGGCGCTGTGGCGCAGCTGCGGCGCAAAAAAAGTAGTGATTCTTAAATTCTTTAGAGGGTACTACTAGACCCCATAGCCCTTTAGGTTGGCCCACCGCTGCAGATCACGTGAAAGCGGCGAACATTATGTACAATACAACCATCAAATAGGAGAAACCGGAAAAAAAACATCGCCGCCATAACCGGTCCGGGGCGCAACTTTTTAACGGTAAGTGATACGGGGCCTAAACTTCACAGACATACTAAACTCGATGTGCTCTACAATTTGCGCATGAAATCTGCGCAGGATCTGCGCAGGATTTTGCGCAGCTTCTGCGCAGCTTATTTTACACTGTCTCCAGCCACTTTTCACACATATTATAGGGGTCGCTGCGGCGACCCCTATGATATATATATATGAGTCGATTTCTGAGTAGTTCGACTATGGTCGTGATGACCCAAAAATCGATTTAGCTCTAGCTTTTTGGGGTGAAAGCCTATGCTCTAAGAAACTCTTTGGCACAATCGCGACATTTTTTGGCCGTCCCGTTAGTGCAGGGTAGCGCTCCAAAGTTAGCTGCTGGAGCAGCCAAAATGGTATCATTACGGCTTTCATTCAAATGCCTGTACGAGCAGAGTCATTTGTCGGCGGTAGAAGGAAGCCCATCTAATATGAGCATATGGAGGTAGCCTAAGCATACATAACGCCATTTGCCTCTACATTGCTTATTGGTCCTGAAATGACAACTTATTCCTGATCATATCCTACCACAGTGACACTCGACAATTAGCATTTAAGGTGTATAAAATCTGCTGTAGTGGAGAAACGCACACCATTTTTTCACAATTTGAACAAATATATTAGACGTATAAATCCACTGAATTTCGACTGATTCCATGAGGACCTCCGTTTTCTGTGAATTTTTGTTTATTTTTCGGTTGAAGTTGCGAGATTTCGACAAATTACAGTAATACCTCTCTAACAGCCACGAGGCTGAAAAAACACATACCGTTTTCTCGCCGTTTGTGGGTCTTTATAAGGGCTATTTATGTGCCAAAGCTTGGACAATTTGAGAAAGACCTCCATTTTCTGTGAATTTTTGTTTATTTTTCGGTTGACGTTGAACCACCTTAACAAAGCACAGTTATGCATCTCTAACAGCCACGAGGCTGGAAAAACTTATGCCGTTTTTTCGCCGTTGGTGGGTATATATAAGGGCTATTTATGTGCCAAACTTTGGACAATTTGAGAAAGACCTCCATTTTCTGTGAATTTTTGTTTATTTTTCGGTTGACGTTGAACCACCTTAACAAAGCACAGTTATGCCTCTCTAACAGCCACGAAGCATGAAAAACTTATGCCGGTTTCTCGCCGTTTGTGGGTCTATATAAGGGCTATTTATGTGCCAAACTTTGGGCAATTTGAGAAAGACCTCCATTTTCTGTGAATTTTTGTTTATTTTTCTACCTGTATTTACTGGTGATGTGAATGCTGACTGGGCTGTATTCATTCAAATTATTCAGTATGCTTTTGAGTGTTATGTGCCTAAGATTACTGTTACTGTTGGAAAGGGGAAAGCGAGAATCCCTGGTAGGGTTAGGAAAGCATTGGCTAAAAAAAGGAGGAGATGGAAAATTTTCAAAAACAGTCAGACCGACCTAAATAAACAACTTTTTCGTGATGCAGCTAGACATGCAAGAAACGAAATTCGAGACTCCGTGAAAAGACAGGAAGAAACCGTAGCAAATTCTGGGGATATTAAACGCTTGTATTCATATATTAACACTAGACTGAAGGGAAGAGATGGGATTCCGTCTCTTAAGAAAGACGGAGTTAGTGCAGTAAATGATGTCGACCGAGCAAATATGTTGAATCGAACTTTTGCTTCTGTTTATCAAACGGATAATGGAATCTTACCAAATTTCGAATTTCAGACTGATGAAAGAATTGAAAATTCTTTAATAACAAAGGAAAGAATTGCAAAGGCAATCCAAAATTTGAAACCCAAGTTTTCATCTGGTCCGGGTGGGGTGTCTAGTTTTGTGTTAAAAAAGATTGCACTTGGTGTATGTGATGCATTGTGCATACTTTTTAATGAATCTATGAATGCTCAAATGTTACCACGTGATTGGAAAATTGCAATTGTTGTACCTGTGTATAAAAGGAAAGGGAACAGCTCGGATCCATCTAATTACAGGCCTATTAGTCTGACCGTTGTAATATGCAAAGTACTACAGACTTTAATCGTAGAGGATTTGTGGAAATTTTTATCTGAAAATAGATTGATCAGCAAGTATCAGCACGGATTTAGGAAGGCTAAATCAACCTTAACAAATCTGCTAACATGTTTGCATTCATGGTATCTAGCCAGGGATATTGGAAACAGGATTGACTGTGTGTTTATAGATTTTGCTCGTGCTTTCGATTCGGTTCCGCATGGCAAACTAGTGTATAAATTGGAAAGGTATGGGGTTACGGGTCGTTTATTGGGCTGGATTAAAAATTTTTTGGACCAACGTACACACAGAGTAAATGTAAATGGAGTATTGTCGGGAACCATACCAATCACCAGTGGGGTGCCTCAAGGATCGGTGCTAGGACCTCTGCTGTTTTTGCTTTATATAAATGATTTGTCTACTGTTGTATCTCACAGTACAGTTGAATTATTTGCCGATGATGCTAAGATATTTATTTCATGTCCAAAATCCTGTTTGTGTAATAGATTACAAAATGATCTAAGTGCTGTTTATCAGTGGGCCGTAAATTGGCAACTGAACCTTTCTGTTCCTAAGTGTCATGCTTTTTCTATTGGGGGTAGTCAATTGCTTAACTTGCATATTGGCGGGAATCGACTGGATTATGTAAACACGGTTTCTGACTTGGGAGTGCTTCTAACGGGGGACCAGAAGGTTAGTCAGTATTGTCGGAAAATAAATAGGTCAGCATTAATTCTAGCGTCTAGAATTTTCAGATCTTTTCAAACTAGAGATCGTAGTTTACTGGTAAAAGTGTTTAAAACTTATGTGAGACCTCTTGTTGAATATAATACACCAGTATGGTCACCGTATTTGTTGCAGGACATAGATAAGGTAGAACATGTTCAAAGATCATTCACGAAACGGTTGAGAGGAATGGGTAATTTATCTTACATTGAAAGGCTTAGAAATTTGGGCTTGCACAGTCTGGAATATCGTAGATTAATAAATGATGCTGTGTTATGTTTTAAGATAGTTCGACATCAAATCGATTTGGAATTTTCTGACTTTTTCGAGTATTGTCCAGATGGCGGGACTAGAGGGCATGGACTTCGACTTAAACCAATTAAACGACCACGATTAGTCGTAACACAGAATTTCTTCAGTTGGCGGGTAGTTAAGCTTTGGAATTCACTGCCTGAAGAAGTTGTTAATGCAGCCACTGTAAATATTTTCAGGCAAAAAATCGAAGAACTAGATTTGGGTGCTTTTTTAATAGGGCGGGGGCTTAGATGACCAGTGCTGGTCTTCTCTCGCCCTTCTTGAAATTTAATAATTTAATATAATATTTCGGTTGACGTTGAACCACCTTAACAAAGCACAGTTATGCCTCTCTAAGTGCCACGAAGCATAAAAAACTTATGTCGTTTTTTCGCCGTTGGTGGGTATATATAAGGGCTATTTATGTGCCAAACTTTGGACAATTTGAGAAAGACCTCCATTTTCTGTGAATTTTTGTTTATTTTTCGGTTGACGTTGAACCACCTTAACAAAGCACAGTTATGCCTCTCTAACAGCCACGAAGCATGAAAAACTTATGCCGGTTTCTCGCCGTTTGTGGGTCTATATAAGGGCTATTTATGTGCCAAACTTTGGACAATTTGAGAAAGACCTCCATTTTCTGTGAATTTTTGTTTATTTTTCGGTTGACGTTGAACCACCTTAACAAAGCACAGTTATGCCTCTCTAACAGCCACGAAGCATGAAAAACTTATGCCGGTTTCTCGCCGTTTGTGGGTCTATATAAGGGCTATTTATGTGCCAAACTTTGGGCAATTTGAGAAAGACCTCCATTTTCTGTGAATTTTTGTTTATTTTTCGGTTGACGTTGAACCACCTTAACAAAGCACAGTTATGCCTCTCTAAGTGCCACGAAGCATAAAAAACTTATGTCGTTTTTTCGCCGTTGGTGGGTATATATAAGGGCTATTTATGTGCCAAACTTTGGACAATTTGAGAAAGACCTCCATTTTCTGTGAATTTTTGTTTATTTTTCGGTTGACGTTGAACCACCTTAACAAAGCACAGTTATGCCTCTCTAACAGCCACGAAGCATGAAAAACTTATGCCGGTTTCTCGCCGTTTGTGGGTCTATATAAGGGCTATTTATGTGCCAAACTTTGGACAATTTGAGAAAGACCTCCATTTTCTGTGAATTTTTGTTTATTTTTCGGTTGACGTTGAACCACCTTAACAAAGCACAGTTATGCCTCTCTAAGTGCCACGAAGCATAAAAAACTTATGTCGTTTTTTCGCCGTTGGTGGGTATATATAAGGGCTATTTATGTGCCAAACTTTGGACAATTTGAGAAAGACCTCCATTTTCTGTGAATTTTTGTTTATTTTTCGGTTGACGTTGAACCACCTTAACAAAGCACAGTTATGCCTCTCTAACAGCCACGAAGCATGAAAAACTTATGCCGGTTTCTCGCCGTTTGTGGGTCTATATAAGGGCTATTTATGTGCCAAACTTTGGACAATTTGAGAAAGACCTCCATTTTCTGTGAATTTTTGTTTATTTTTCGGTTGACGTTGAACCACCTTAACAAAGCACAGTTATGCCTCTCTAACAGCCACGAAGCATGAAAAACTTATGCCGGTTTCTCGCCGTTTGTGGGTCTATATAAGGGCTATTTATGTGCCAAACTTTGGGCAATTTGAGAAAGACCTCCATTTTCTGTGAATTTTTGTTTATTTTTCGGTTGACGTTGAACCACCTTAACAAAGCACAGTTATGCCTCTCTAAGTGCCACGAAGCATAAAAAACTTATGTCGTTTTTTCGCCGTTGGTGGGTATATATAAGGGCTATTTATGTGCCAAACTTTGGACAATTTGAGAAAGACCTCCATTTTCTGTGAATTTTTGTTTATTTTTCGGTTGACGTTGAACCACCTTAACAAAGCACAGTTATGCCTCTCTAACAGCCACGAAGCATGAAAAACTTATGCCGGTTTCTCGCCGTTTGTGGGTCTATATAAGGGCTATTTATGTGCCAAACTTTGGACAATTTGAGAAAGACCTCCATTTTCTGTGAATTTTTGTTTATTTTTCGGTTGACGTTGAACGACCTTAACAAAGCACAGTTATGCCTCTCTAAGTGCCACGAAGCATGAAAAGCTTATGCCATTTTCACGCCGTTTGTGGGTCTATATAAGGGCTATTTATGTGCCAAACTTTGGACAATTTGAGAAAGACCTCCATTTTCTGTGAATTTTTGTTTATTTTTCGGTTGACGTTGAACCACCTTAACAAAGCACAGTTATGCCTCTCTAAGTGCCACGAAGCATAAAACACTTATGTCGTTTTTCGCCGTTGGTGGGTATATATAAGGGCTATTTATGTGCCAAACTTTGGACAATTTGAGAAAGACCTCCATTTTCTGTGAATTTTAAATTATTCGTTTCAGAGTAAATTTTCTCAAAGGAACAGAATACAGATAACGGGTATATAAGGATCAAGAACTGAAACTGTATCGTACTCATGTTTCCGGAACGCATTGACTGTTTCTTTTTGTTTTTACAGTTTCCTTTACCTGGGAATACATCCAAGTAGATTATTCAACGTATATTTATATTAAACAGTTATGCCTCTCTAAGTGCCACGAAGCATGAAAAGCTTATGCCATTTTCACGCCGTTTGTGGGTCTATATAAGGGCTATTTATGTGCCAAACTTTGGACAATTTGAGAAAGACCTCCATTTTCTGTGAATTTTTGTTTATTTTTCGGTTGACGTTGAACCACCTTAACAAAGCACAGTTATGCCTCTCTAAGTGCCACGAAGCATAAAACACTTATGTCGTTTTTCGCCGTTGGTGGGTATATATAAGGGCTATTTATGTGCCAAACTTTGGACAATTTGAGAAAGACCTCCATTTTCTGTGAATTTTAAATTATTCGTTTCAGAGTAAATTTTCTCAAAGGAACAGAATACAGATAACGGGTATATAAGGATCAAGAACTGAAACTGTATCGTACTCATGTTTCCGGAACGCATTGACTGTTTCTTTTTGTTTTTACAGTTTCCTTTACCTGGGAATACATCCAAGTAGATTATTCAACGTATATTTATATTAAACAGTTATGCCTCTCTAAGTGCCACGAAGCATGAAAAGCTTATGCCATTTTCACGCCGTTTGTGGGTCTATATAAGGGCTATTTATGTGCCAAACTTTGGACAATTTGAGAAAGACCTCCATTTTCTGTGAATTTTTGTTTATTTTTCGGTTGACGTTGAACCACCTTAACAAAGCACAGTTATGCCTCTCTAACAGCCACGAAGCATGAAAAACTTATGCCGGTTTCTCGCCGTTTGTGGGTCTATATAAGGGCTATTTATGTGCCAAACTTTGGGCAATTTGAGAAAGACCTCCATTTTCTGTGAATTTTTGTTTATTTTTCGGTTGACGTTGAACCACCTTAACAAAGCACAGTTATGCCTCTCTAAGTGCCACGAAGCATAAAAAACTTATGTCGTTTTTTCGCCGTTGGTGGGTATATATAAGGGCTATTTATGTGCCAAACTTTGGACAATTTGAGAAAGACCTCCATTTTCTGTGAATTTTTGTTTAGTTTTCGGTTGACGTTGAACCACCTTAACAAAGCACAGTCATGCCTCTCTAACAGCCACGAAGCATGAAAAACTTATGCCGGTTTCTCGCCGTTTGTGGGTCTATATAAGGGCTATTTATGTGCCAAACTTTGGACAATTTGAGAAAGACCTCCATTTTCTGTGAATTTTTGTTTATTTTTCGGTTGACGTTGAACCACCTTAACAAAGCACAGTTATGTCTCTCTAAGTGCCACGAAGCATAAAAAACTTATGTCGTTTTTTCGCCGTTGGTGGGTATATATAAGGGCTATTTATGTGCCAAACCTTGGACAATTTGAGAAAGACCTCCATTTTCTGTGAATTTTTGTTTATTTTTCGGTTGACGTTGAACCACTTTAACAAAGCACAGTTATGCCTCTCTAAGTGCCACGAAGTATGAAAAGCTTATGCCATTTTCACGCCGTTTGTGGGTCTATATAAGGGCTATTTATGTGCCAAACTTTGGACAATTTGAGAAAGACCTCCATTTTCTGTGAATTTTTGTTTATTTTTCGGTTGACGTTGAACCACCTTAACAAAGCACAGTTATGCCTCTCTAAGTGCCACGAAGCATAAAACACTTATGTCGTTTTTCGCCGTTGGTGGGTATATATAAGGGCTATTTATGTGCCAAACTTTGGACAATTTGAGAAAGACCTCCATTTTCTGTGAATTTTAAATTATTCGTTTCAGAGTAAATTTTCTCAAAGGAACAGAATACAGATAACGGCGAGAAAACGGCGTAAGTTTTTCATGTTTCGTGGCACTTAGAGAGGCATAACTATGCTTTGTTAAAGTGGTTCAACGTCAACCGAAAAATAAACAAAAATTTACAGAAAATGGAGGTCTTTCTCAAATTGTCCAAAGTTTGGCACATAAATAGCCCTTATATAGTCAAACAAACGGCGAGAAAACGGCGTAAGTTTTTCATGCTTCGTGGCACTTAGAGAGGCATAACTGTGCTTTGTTAAGGTGGTGCAACGTCAACCGAAAAATAAACAAAAATTCACAGAAAATGGAGGTCTTTCTCAAATTGTCCAAAGTTTGGCACATAAATAGCCCTTATATAGACCCACAAACGGCGAGAAACCGGCATAAGTTTTTCATGCTTCGTGGCACTTAGAGAGGCATAACTGTGCTTTGTTAAGGTGGTTCAACGTCAACCGAAAAATAAACAAAAATTCACAGAAAATGGAGGTCTTTCTCAAATTGTCCAAAGTTTGGCACATAAATAGCCTTATATGAACCCACAAACGGCGAGAAAACGGAATAAGTTTTTCATGCTTCGTGGCACTTAAAGAGGCGCAACTGTGCTTTGTTAAGGTGGTTCAACGTCAACCGAAAAATAAACAAAAATTCACAGAAAATGGAGGTCTCTCTCAAATTGTCCAAACTTTGGCACATAAATAGCACTTATATAGACCCACAAACGGCGAGAAAACGGTATGTGTTTTTCCTGCTCCGTGGCTGTTAGAGAGGTATTACTGTAATTTGCCGAAATCTCGCAACTTCAACCGAAAAATAAACAAAAATTCACAGAAAACGGAGGTCCTCATGGAATCAGTCGACATTCAGTGGATTTATACGTCTAATATATTTGTTCAAATTGTGAAAAAATGGTGTGCGTTTCTCCACTACAGCAGATTTTATACACCTTAAATGCTAATTGTCGAGTGTCACTGAGGTAGGATATGATCAGGAATAAGTTGTCATTTCAGGACCAAGAAGCAATGTAGAGGCAAATGGCGTTATGTATGCTTAGGCTACCTCCATATGCTCATATTAGATGGGCTTCCTTCTACCGCCGACAAACGACTGTGCTCGTATAGGCATTTGAATGAAAGCCGTAATGATACCATTTTGGCTGCTCCAGCAGCTAACTTTGGAGCGCTACCGTGCACTAACGGGACGGCCAAAAATGTCGCGATTGTGCCAAAGAGTTTCTTGGACCACAGGCTTTTACCTGAAAGTTAGAACAAAATCGATTTTTGGGTCGTCATAGACCCTCTTAGAGCGTCGTCGAACTACTCAGAAATCGACTCGTATATACATATATATATATATATATATATATATATATATATATATATATATATATATATATATATATATATATATATTCACCATACCACAGTGAAAACCAGATCAATTAGCCTGCCCTGTCAATCATTCTGACTTGTTACCTAACGTACCTACATACATGGGGATACACAATTCATTTCTTAACGACAATAAGATTAAGCCTAGGCTAAACTTTTATATAATTTCAAAACAACTCAGCTGTTCAACCCTATACCACCCTCCCCCATAGTCTCTATGTTGTCTCTAGAATATCACTCAATATATTATAGGAATCACTCAATATATACTAAGTAAGTTCTGTAAGACTGCGGTAGAAGAAACAAAAAAGTGGGCGGGGGACAACAGGCGGGGGAATAAAATGGGCTAAAATGGTAAAAATACAGTACGTATAACATTTGCCTCTTTACTATGTATATACATAAACATACACGCATATATACTGTTATAACTAAGCTAAAAAATGCTCAAAAATCAAGTTATAGTACAAAAATCAGACGACTTCAGACTAAAAAGTTCTGGCGGAGCCAGAATATTTTTGAAATAAATATGTGACAAAACATCCTAAAATTTTGGCAATTTCTAGGCACCATAATATGGAGGAAAAGCTCACAAAGGTGGGGGATAACGAATGGGGGGGAAGGGTCAAGTAGAATAGAACCAAAAATTGGGGGAGGGGAGCGCCCCCCCCCAAGTAAATCCCCAGGGATTGACCACACGTGAATGTGGAAAGATACACAGCCAATGTATATACGTATGGATATGACATGTTTCAACTTCATTAAGTAATCAAGTCTTTGGAGAATTAATTTCATATCCGCCATTTTCTGGCTAGTTAAGCTATGCACAGGCAATTGAAGCTGTCTTATATATCAGAGTCACAGCCATACAAATGATATACTGTTTTACTGTAAGCATTAATTTACATTTTATACTAGAGTCCTGTGCGCAAAAATATTTCACTTAAAGTCGGTAACCTAGGCGAAATGCTGTTATGAGTGATCTATATATGCTTAAAGACAGATCAAATTGATATGTCATTCTTAATCAGCTTTTAATGAAGGTCACTTTTTTACAAAGGTTTTTTTACAAAGTTTCGATTTGGCTTATTTTCACATATTTGCTGTCCTCTTGCCCATGGTACCGCAAAACAAGAGCCAGAGAGCTTTTGCGCAATACAGCTCCTAACGTTTTAGAAGGGAGAAAGACATTTAATATATATACGTATGTATGGTCTTCTTGGGAGTTTGTTTATTATTTTCAGTGTGACCGGTGAATGGATAACTGAATTTTGACCAGTCATTTTCGCTTCATAAAATTCCTATAACTTTGCTAACTTCGTTCAATTTTTGGAAGTACACACACATATGTGATATTCGCAAGAAAATTTCAGAATATCAGTCAAATATTTTCAAGCTTCAAAGGGGACCGTAATCGGCTTTCCCGCCTATTTCCGCTGCGAGGAAACAATCTATGCTGATCTCAACTGATTGATTGACAGAATTGATCTGCATCCCTCAGGCTATTTTTTAAGGACTTTTCCCGAGGGGGAGATTTTTCAAAAACAAGCCAAAAATGGTAATTTCTGGCTGGCGTATTTGGCATGTAGAAACGCAAAGCGTTCTCATAAATGCCTGGATTTAAGCTAAAATAGCCATTTTGGACATCCGAAAAATCCCGGGGCAATTTTGGAGGGACGTATTTGCAGTAGGAGGTCAATTTCCCCTCCCCCTTGTTAAAACAAATACCGTTCCCAGCAAGGCATGACGTCACCCCCCCGAGCAATACAGCTCCTACAATACAAGGAGGACACGTCACTAAAATTCCTACATGCAAGGAATCAATCCACTGCATTGACACCCACGTCTACAACAATTAACGAGATATCATCATCAACTTTAAAAACATATATAACTCTTTAACGTTAACATTACCAAGAGTACATAATAGAAGAGTATGAAACTCTTACGCTACTACGTATACTAAACATGCTTGATATGCTCGGGTCGTTAACTCGAGACCCTCCCCCCCCCCGAAAGTCTCGGGGGGGGGGGGGGTCCCACCCTACACTAATTACATGCTTTCATATAAGTGTGTGTCTGCTCGCTGATTCGCTAATTAGATTAGGCTTACAGTAGGCATTTTATTCGTAATTTTTAATTAACTAATTATAACTTTAATTATGTTAACGTATATAATTAAACAACTAATTCGACAAGTTTGTAGCATTTTTTCTGCTCTTTCCAATGATATAAAAATTGTTGCAGACTACATTCCTACGAATTTTTGTATTATGCAACAATTTTTATATCATTGGAAAGAGCAGAAAAATGCTACAAAATAGTCGAATCAGTTTTTCAAGTACATTAACCAAACTAATTTTAAGTACATTAACCAAATTAAAGTTATAAATTAATTAAAAATTACTAATAAAATGCCTATCGTAAGCCTAAGCTAATTAGCGAATCAGCGAGCAGACACACACTTACTGGCTTATTTTTAGGCCAAAATTTATGGGGGGGCTCGAAGTTGCCCCCCCATGGCTCACCAAAAGTGGGGGGTGGCATATTTTTGAAAAAAATTTGCTAAATTTTTTACGATTTTTTGTGCAAAAAATGCCAAAAATCGCTAAAAATGACTAATTTTAGGTGTTTTTTACGCTAAAATAGTGAAAATTTCGTTAAAAATCCGGCGAAGCCGGAAAATTTTTCGAAAATTTAGGGTAAAAATTGGCAATTTTTTTGGGTTACGGGGGGGTTATGGGGGGGAGGTCGAAATCTATGGGGGCTTTTCATGGGGGGGACCTCGAATGGGAGGGAGGTCGCCGAATGGGGGGCGGCCCCTACACCCACCCCCCCAGTAAAAATAAGCCAGACTTATATGAAAGCATGTAATTAGTGTAGGGTGGGACCCCCCCCCCCGAAAGTTAACGACCCGAGCATGTCAAGCATGTTTAGTACATACATAGCAGCGTAAGAGTTTCATACTCTTATTCTATTGTACTCTTGACATTACTTATTTCTTAACACTAACCTAAACCTCCATACCTACCTACCTGTCTGCAACACAAATTAATTAACGGAACAACAAACAGGGAGACACTTTCTCATCCGGCTGTTATTCCTATGTCCACCGGACACTGTATAGAATCCTGGATTCCAAACTTTTCAACTTAATGTTAATCCAAAGGTGATACACTGAGAGGAGGCACAAAAAGCTTTGAAATGGTAAGAGGATCCAGAACCCAGAAAGTTCTCTCAGTATCTTCCTCCATAGAGACCTATCACTTTAATCTAACTCTAACATAGGTACGTCTTCAACTAATGATATATGACTCTTCTGTACCTCTTGTAGCTCACTTTAACTAGGAGGCACACGATACGGTACTGCTATGTAGATGTATCTCTCTCTTCTTGGTTAGCACCAGCATTTCTTGATTAGTATTAGCCTTTTACTCTCTCCCTCTCTTATGATCTCTTACATCAGGAATTGTCTGTTTATGGTTTCTGGACAGGCAAAACATTTTGTATAGATGCAGGACAAAAGCCACAACAACAGAATCCTTAATATTTACAGTCGGAAAAAATAAGTCAGAAGCTTTCCAGATTACAACAGAGTTTTTAGATATATACTTTCTTTCGTTTTTCAAGAATTCTAGAACTTAACCAACGAATCAGGCAGAAATACTTCTTTCAGATATATACCGTAAATATTTCTTCGACTTTTCAAAATCTACGTTTTGAGTCAGAGGTGAAGGGACAAGATAAGATTCCATGGAAAAACAATGGCTTGACTTAGCCCATATCAATTGGTCAAAAGAAAAATCTTTTGCGTTGAAACATTGGATGAAAACTATTGTTCTACAGTTCTGCTAAACCACGTCTGAATTCTTTCTCATCGGATGAATTTACACAGTAATTTTTTACTATTCAAAACTGCCATCTAAATATGGTAGGATCTCAGTATCCTACTGCAAACCCTAATCGATGATAAATAGACTGTGAACTTCAAAACGTGAACAGTTGTTTGCTTATGGGGGCATTTTTTAATTGTTATTTTTTATACATTTGTTCCTTCTTCTTTATGTGGGTCTTCTGTTATCTAACTTCTGAAATATTTGTGCGAGGACTTGCACTTTAGGAAGAAAACACAGTGTCATGGTAATGACAAAGTTAATCTTTTTCAATAAACCTTAATACGATTTCCTATTCAGTGTCTTACAAGAGAGCAATACTGTCAACTTCATTCGATGAATATCTGGTACGTTCCGGTTACATTTTTGTCTCAACGGATCTCATTCAAAAAAGTGTATAGATTCTGGATTACTGGAGCAATTAAATGCTGTACTTTTGAATTGTCCCGTCTTTTGTAATTTTCTAATTTTCTAATCCATTTAGCATCGAATTAATCCAGGCAAACACAATTAACTGGAACATTTTGTAAAGAAGAAAAATGTAGAAAAAACGCTAATTAAAATTTTAACTCAAAGAAGTATATACACAACATACAACGGTTTCTGATCAAGTTTCGTTTTGTGGTAAAATTTTACTTATATACTTTGCTTCCGTTTACACATTTACGAAACTAATATATATATATATATATATATATATATATATATATATATATATATATATATATATATATATATATATATATATATATATATGTGTGTGTGTGTGTGTGTGTGTGTGTGTGTGTATATATATATAGATATCCTGGTGAGCTAGCTACTCTCGACAACACGTATATAATTAATACACATTTCATTCTACGTCAATCTTTAAGACTGTGGTAAAGGCGTTTTCTTAGGAGAATCCTACGATATGACAGTCCAATTTACCTATATACGTACACAAGCCAAGGTGCAATTAGCAAACCGGCTCAATCGATCGAAATTTCTTTATGAAGAAAGGGTCCATCATAATTTTCCTTTGGAAATGAAAACAAGAAATGAATAATTATTCACAAAATTACCATTATCTACTCATAAAAGCTGAAGCGCTTGATGACAAGAAACTCAACAAGTTGCATTCAGAGTTGCTTGTTTATGTCTCAGCCTAGGTGCATATTATTTGGCCTGTCATTGTATACCATTGAAAGATCAAAGCTTAGAATGCTGACATGCTATTAAGATAGGTGTGTACAAGTACACACTAAAGACAGCAACCAAGGGGGGGTCTTCGGGGTCTAGACTCTAGAACCCCCTATCCCTTTAGGGTGACAAAAGGAAAATCTTGATATTTTTATGGCAAACCCAGCTATTTTTAAAAACTTTTCGATACCTAATTTACTTTTTGAAAGTAATAAACATCCAACGTATATATATATATACCGTTTTTGGACAGAAATACAAAAATTCTTCAACTTCAACTTTAGCTGCCCAAGAACCCCCCCCCACCATCCATTTTCCCTTTTTAAAATCCTGGGTGCGGGCCTGTACACACATTAGACAGAAACTGTACAATTTCTAGTCTTCTGCTGGTAAAATATATTGGTTCATTTTGCCTATCCGAACTCGTATGACTTATAGTAGGGGGAAGTAAGTGCCCCGTTTTGGTATATATATATATACCAAATTTTACCCTGAAAAATTCGCTCAGAAGGCCAAATTTTCAAAAGCTTTTCAGGTTCACCGGAGATTTTTATTCAATTGTTGCCTTTTGACCGATAAATCGGCCTATTTCTGCGATAAAAAAATCAACTTCTACAGTGTACATATATATACGTATATATATATATATATATATATATATATATATATATATATATATATATATATATATATATATATATATATATATATATATATATATATATGTTATAGAAAAATAGCGCGATTTTCCGCATAGTTTTCGAAACAGTCTCACCCACCTCCCAAAAATTCCTTGCGTCACGAGGTTTTAGGGTCCCCCAAGATAAAAATCCCTAGAATAAGCCCAGGACTTCCGGGAAGGGGATCCAATTGATCTCATCCAAGACAATTTGTCCACGTGATTTTTTAAGGCCATCAAATGTCCAAAACATTTTTATGGAAATAATCCACACACACCCCCCATCCCCCGATATTACCTATCCAAGGGACAACTCCGGTGAGGTATACGTACGTACTCCTCCCAGCTTTGACCTATCAGCAACGCTAGGCACCAGAAGAAAGGTTGATTTTGAACAGGCTGGGGGTTCCTAAAAACCCTAAAAGAGCACAGTGATTTAGGCTCTAGGGCACACTTCGAGCAACATGGCTCTACTTGTGCTCAATTCCACATTTCCATTCCATTTGCAGGCAACAATTGCGCTGTTCAGTTAGAAAGGTATATGTATATATGCATTGTCAGTTACTTTTTCCTTTAATTAGAAGTCTTCCTTTCTGCTTAACATTGCCAGGAGCTTTGAAAAGTATACATGATGTCTGAGATCAATTAACAAGAAAATAAAATTTAATTACGCCACAGGCCGAGCAGCAAGAGAGCGAGATATGAAATGCTTTCCTACCCCCCCCCGTCCTTCGTTCCGTTCTAATAACCTGTTCGACTGCTCGGGCTCTACAGCAGTCTCTTTGTGCAAGCCTTCAGGACAGCACAGCAGCAGGCAATAAGGGCCTCCACAATTAAAAGAGCATTTCTACATCACTCTTTCTTTCTTTTGCACATCCCTTCTCCTCTGGCCTTTTTTCTTTTATTCTAAGAGACTTAGCTTCAACTGATCTGACAGATCCACAGCAGAACTGCTTTTTAAGCTTTAGCACTGGCTTGGCTGATCAGTGAACCTATTGAAACAGTGTATATACATATCCTGTAACCTGTTAATTCCAGACTAATTGCTAGATTGTCCACAATCGCATGAACCAGGAATTTCTTTGAAGTGATGGGTCTGATTTGCGTGGGAGGGAGAGTCAACCGTTAGCGAGCAGAGGATTAGTTTTTGCTGATAACTAACGGCTGCCAGTGATCCGTTGCACAAAAGTGATTAGTTCATTAGTGCAGCAGTTTTTCGCGGATAATCAAAGCAACAAATGAGCTAACAATTTGTATGCCATTTGAAAGCGCTTTGAGCGTTCTACTGAACTAAAAAGCCTAAATTAAATTACAACTTAAATTGGAGTGATGCCGGCGAAAAGAGTAAAGA